>JAIPRM010001305.1:0-30262 GCA_025469315.1 Stegophylla sp. TES_Ste_2020 | reverse complement strand
GTATTTGTTTTTCATCGTGGGATCACACGAGATTTCTATTCTAACGTCGCGTCGCGCCTATATAATTTTATATATTCGACTGTCTGCTATTCTACTTGGTATAACGGTAGCCGCGCTTAATTAATGATGAATGAAATTATGGTATCGTTTTAAACCTGAAATTCGCAAATGTTACCTTAGATTTTAGAGGTTTTTCCTTTATTTTAATTTAAAGATTTGTTGGCCAGACTCGTACCCCTTAAAAAATTTCGAGTACCCCCAAGGGGTACGCGTACCACAGTTTGAGAATCCCTGGTCTGAACAATTTGAGTGTATAAAAATCAAAAATGTTCAAATAGAGCAGAACAGTCATTGATCAAATGATTTTTGTTTACTCCCTAAACTATCAACCATCTACTGAATTCTGAATAAAATGGGCTTTAATACTAGAAAAATACCTAATAGGTATGTAGCTTAATACTTTTGTTTTTTCCACTTTCCATGTTTGTTGTGTCAATTATACTTACGACATTCTTTATACCCAAACTGGGTCCTGTAGAGCGTGAGAACAAAGATTACAGTAGGAATAGTAATTATTACTATACCAGGCGAATGTTGAATGAATTTTGAGAAATTAATAAAATATGCGAAGTGAAAAAAATAAAGAAAAAACCGAGTAGCGATAGGCTACGACACAACGGCGGCGGCACGATGCATTTCGTGAAGGTGTAGGCACCAACCCGGACAAACTCGTCGCACACAAGGAAACAGACGCCATACAAAATATGTTGATCGGGCAGGATGTTCATCACGCGTTTGCAACAGGTTTTCGCGAACGATTTACAATCGTGTGCACACGATTGAGCGATAATATATAAATATATAAAAAATAAAATCTGCTCGCGGGGCAATCGGACGCCACGGTCTTCTGTTGTGTTAATAAATAGTTCGTTTATGTCGGTCACGATAATTCATAATATTAACGTCGTGTTACTTACGAGCACGTCGATAGGTCGTCGTCGGGTCGGGCGGCCGATGGCTCAATGTACCATGTGAAGAACACCAACGGTTTTACGAGTCGTGAATACGGACAGTGGCAGACGTGTAACAGTGTGCAGTTGCAGGTTGCGGTGGAACTTGACAGAAAAATTCCGTTACAAAACGAGCACCTTGATGAAACGCGGTAAATTTGGGTAGCAAAACAAGCGGAGCTGATACAAGAGACGGTCGCGCGGTTGTTGATAAACCAGCAGCAGTGTAGTAACAATAATGTATTGCTATATATTTTGTTTACACCGACCATTGCCATGGAAGAAAATATGCGCACGACACATCGCGCCGCACGGGCGCATATTGTTTCGATTCACCGTCACCGCGTCCGTCCGTTGGATTTCGGCGACGGCATGACGGCGGCGGCGGCAAAACGACCGTTTTTTGCTCTCACTCGCTCTCTCTTGTTTTTCAGCTCTCTCAGTCCTGAACGACAAACACGCATTACCGATCTCAACAACCGGGTGGCGACTGCCGTCGCCGTCAAGTCATCATATCCGGTAAAACGAGAACACGCACATATCCAACAAAATATATTATTAATACCTGTAAATACGTGTGTCGTATGATATTTTTGTATTAATATTTTAGCTAAGTATCAAAAAACGTTAAATAATAATATTTCCAAGAAAAATGCATAATAGATACAGCGGTTCCCAAGAACCCTAGGGGTCCGTAAGTTGATGTTAGGGGGGGTCCGTGGCTGTGTTTTTTAGGATGAAACCTGCTATTTTTATAGTTTTTTATTTTTTTATTTTTGAGAGAATATGTATTCATAATATTATAAAATGGTGTGTTTATTAAAATAAATTATAAAAAAAAAGTATTTCTTGATTTTTATGGGTAAAATAAATTTGAAACAGTATATGTATAGAAAGAATTGACCTTCCACAAGCACATTCGTAAAAAAGGGTCCCCGGTTCAATTTAAGTTTTAGCTAGGGGTCCTCGGCCAAATTCTAATTGGGAACCACTGTAATAGAACATTATGACGTGTATTCTGTGCAGTGATTAAATTGTTGGAATAAAAATTTGAAAAGTAACCTATTTTAGATTTTGAGCAATGCGCGAAGAATGTATTTGTTTTACAAATATGTGATTTTTATAGATCCCGAATCACACCCACCAAATGCTACTTTCCGATTTCTCAATATTCTTTTTAAAAACGTGGAAAATTTGTCGAAAAATTGACAAAATATGCGATTACCGGAATTTTTGTAAAATTAAAAATTGCTCTTTTACATAACATAATACAGCTAGAAACTTGAAACTTTCACCAACTACACTAAAAATGGTCACAAGAACATATAAAAAAATTTCAAAAAGGTTTGATCAATTTTGAGTTAAGTACAGCATTTCGAAAATTTCAGAGGAAATGTCTCGTTTTTTGTAAGTTTTTATGTAATAAAATTTTTCATTATTGATATTGAAAATTTGATAT
This sequence comes from Stegophylla sp. TES_Ste_2020, assembly GCA_025469315.1. Taxonomy (NCBI): domain Eukaryota; kingdom Metazoa; phylum Arthropoda; class Insecta; order Hemiptera; family Aphididae; genus Stegophylla; species Stegophylla sp. TES_Ste_2020. The sequence goes on along the minus strand of JAIPRM010001305.1, from coordinate 27,793 downwards.
GATCTCACTCACTTACATATCTAATTGACCTGAAAAATTTTCGAAAATCGTAAGTCAACTTTTTTTTCTATAACCGTTTGAAGTTAGAATTTCGACGAAATTCGTTAGTTTTACCCTGTTTTACCTAAAATTACACTCTTTAATGTACATAAAAATTCTACTTATTCACCAAGAGTATCTGACCCGAGGAGTGAAGAATATCCGTGGTGCGAAGTATGTCCGGCTTTCTAGTCTATACTTTACTTTTCTTATGTGAAAGTACACGTTTTGGTATATAAATACCTGTCCAAAAGTTTTGAACAGTAACTTTTTGAAATCTTTTTGAGTCTTTATGCGTTTCAATGTGTTGTGTCATATTTTTAATTTTTTTAAACTTTTAAAATCGTCACAAGTTGAAAATCATAGAAAACCATCTTAGGAATAATTTTTGAAAATTATCAATGCATGGACTATAGGAACAAAAACTATTCTTTCCTTTCATATCTATACAGTGTTTGGAAGAAACGTATTCAAAGGAACTCGTTCCTTTGATTTCGTTCCATTTTGAGGAACTTATCGGGAACGTAGTTCCTTTTTTATGTGAAGATTGTTATAGACTTGCCCGTCATTGTCATTATAAAATCTTATAAAATATAAATTTGATTATAAGCTGTAAGGTTTGATCAAATTGAGAAAACATTATAAGTAAATAATATTGTACAGGTATTTTTGGTATCATTAATTTAATTACCAGCGACCCGGCGCCCGCAATTCCGCATGGAAAAATCCACGACAGCGATTATATTATATAATATATCATTTAATTTATCATTATTATAATATGGGATATTCTTTATTCCAGGTTAGTTGATCGTCCACTTTTATACTGTGTGGCTTATTGTGTTACTTTTCTATAATAGTGTTTCTTTCAATACGTATTAAGTTCAATTTTGGCTGCACGTTTTTGTTTAATATTATATTAATAATTAAAATAATTTTTTTTTTGTGACATTCTGTTTTGTGTTTCAATGTCAGGTAAAATTGAAAATATGGAATCAATCCCTGGATCAATTCAATGGCCTGAGGTTGAAAAATATTTTCTTACCTCAAAGAGGAAGGAGATAATATTATCGTATTATCGCATTCTAGATACATTGGTAGTGGTCACTTAAAATGGGAGCAATCCACTTTTACCCCATTAAAAAAAAAAAATTCTTAAATTCTAAGTTCTATTTTTCGAAAACTGAAACTCGTGTGTAGACAATTAATTTCATGTCTTGTATGCGGTCCTTTGTAGATCACATATCCGAGCAGCACAAATAAATAATATTATTGTAAAACCAATAGATTATTTAGTTTTATTTAAAATCCGAAATACTAAGTAGGGTGAATTTCACTATTGGTAAAATTATAATATTTAAACTATTGTAAACTTTACAAATTTTTTTTTTTATTTCAAGAGGGGCTGTAGTCCCCTTTGCCCATCCCATAAATACTCCCCTGACTGCTGCGTTACAACAGTAGAGTTTTGTAAAACTACATACGCTATCTAGTGATCTTACATTTGATTGTTGACTTGAGAACTAAGCATAGTATATTTCTGTAATGAAAAGAATAGTTATCAAAATAGCATAATAATTCCGCGATTCGTATCAACCAGTTAATTATATATTATGGCCACTTAAAAAAATTACATTCATAAATAATTAATTACTTGTTTCATTGTGTATAATGGCTTTTAAAAACATTGTAAAAATCTATTGAAAAAAATGTATTTTATCTCTAGTTTGATTAAAACTTCGTGAAGTTTATGGAAGAAATGGAGCAGAGAAGCTTTCGAGCCAGTGGCGTCGTTTGGAAAAAAGTACTGGGGTAGCAAATTGTTCAGAAAAAAAAAAAAAAAATTCAAGAAACAAATGAATCGTTATCATATTTTTAATAGTGTAGAGATTTTAGGGATTAAAAATATATTTTAATTTTAGTGATAAATAAATAATTGTAAATGTAGTCTTCTTTTAATCGTTGGTGACACGTAAAATTATTTAATTACTTAAAGTTTGTCTATTTCTACATCTTTTGTATATAAATCACAATGATTTTTAGGGTAGCAAAATCATACTTTTGCTACCTCGGCAAAAAACTCAGGGTAGCATTCGCTACCCTTCGCTACCCCCTATTGACGCCTATGCTTTCGACGTTATATTTCTAAGACATAAAGATATATTTTGTTTATTGTTTATTATTCTAATCTTAAACTTGTCCGTATAAGTACATAAAATGAAATTTAATTCATTTATGTGCTACCTATGTATAATATGTTATATATCCATAAGTAAATTTGAGTATAATTGTTATAATTGGTAAAAAAAAATAATAAATACAATCAAAATTAATTTTATCCATATGACATTATTCATATAAACTTTAAGAAATGTACATTGGTAGACATGTTTCACATGATAACAGGGGTGATTTTGTTATAAGCATGTTTACCTTTATTTTATTCATCCCGTATAGACATTTGATTGGTTTTCAATGTTTTCATTTACAAAATTTAAAACTCTGAAAAATCTATGTTTTTAAAAAAAATGTATTTACTTTTATCTGCGTGATTTTCATAGTTTTTTTTTTTTTTTTAATATTCTTAAACGGTGACAACAATTTTCAACTTTATTACATGCATGTTTAAATTTTATTTGAAATATGGAAAATGGAGCGCCTGATAAATCACTCTGAATATTAACATAATTCATCGGCGTATCCAGTACACGAATTCAGTAATTATAATATTTTTTAGTTAGTTTTTTTTTTTTTTTTCTCAATGAGAACACTTCAACCCGACTGATGTGTGGACCCTATGACGTCGTGCTCTCCGCCGTTCTCGGCAGTATTTTGACGTGACAGCCCTCGACGAATTTCAGCGTGGTCAAAAACATCAATCTCAGGTCACTCGGTTTCGGACATCTTTCGGCCGGTAGGAATCGATTTTGCCGCACCAACGTCGATATGACCGTTTTCATTTGCAGCATACCGTACTTGATCCCAATGCAATTTCTGTATCCCGCGCTGAACGGTATGAACGTGTACGGATGTCGGCTGTGACACGCGTCCGGCAAAAAGTTGTCCGGGTTGAATTTTTTCGGTTCCGCGAAGTACTGCGAACTCGTGTGCATGAACAACGGGCACATCAATAGTGTCGAACCTTGGACAATCGTAATTTATTCATAATTATTATTATTATCAAGCTTTAAGGCTTTGAAATACGACTATACAGCAATAAGTCTAATTGGTTTTTTGGCGAGGAGGAGGGACGGGGGTTGGAAAATTGAGGATTTCTGCTTACATCCCTCGTCGAAACACACTCATTTTACGATAACATTATTAGGTATTTAAAAAATAACATTAAAAAAAATTGTTTCAACGTGTATCTACATAATATTATTAAAAAAAAAAAAAAAAAAACGAATACAGTTTAAAAATATAAAAATGTTACAACAATAATTTTGACATATTTTTTTATATTTTTCCCGTGGCAATGGAAATGAAATCTCTTAACGAAAGTTATTGTTGATTATATTATAAATTATAATCATTATGAATTATGATTATTGTAATTTGTGGCAAAAATGTTTGAGTCGTCCCGACATACGTGCATTAAATATTATTTTGTATGAAGTATATACAATTGTTATGCAATTGTTAGACATTAAGTTTCAATAAATAATTACCACCAGGACACATATAGTCTCCTATTTTCGTCTCTTCTTCTAAATGTCTTCCAAACACAGGTAACGGCGGGAAATGACGTAACGTTTCTTTGATCACCCTTTCTAGGTACTCCATTTGTTGTAAGTCTTCATAAGTAGGCGAACGGTTTGGGTCTCCGTCCAAAAATATGGCTTGTAACTCTTCGAAAACCTATTGTGGCCGAATAAAAAAATATTACACTGATTGATCGTTTTTGAAATAGTCTTATCCATGCAGTGTTTAGACATTTATGTATGATTGAGGTATATTTTAAACGTATTCAAAAAAATTATCATTATGATAATAGGTAGACATGACAGTCTTTTTACGAAGAATTGCAAATAAAAAAAGTGAAAAAACAAAGAAAAAGATATTTCCAAAATTCTATATTTTTATCCTAATATTGACAATTATTTTTTCTCAAAATTATCCAATCTTCATTACATGTTTGTTATTAATGACAAAATAAAATTTAAATACGTGAAAATGACTCGTCCCTAGTGTTATTAGTTTAGGTTAGCATAATTAGTTTACGTAAAAACTACTAAAATCGATTTTATGAAGTTTACGGCATATTTTGTAGTTTTTACTCAATTTTTCGGTTGTTTTTCATTGTTTTTGGAAAGGCACTTGATCGCTTTGAAACACGACCTATTTAAAAAACCGTCCAAAGCCGATTTATGATCTATAAAATAATTGTTGGATAAAACTTTTGGATATGTTCCATAACAGGAAATAATAGTGCTCATCAAAAAAATATAAATAAACGTCATTATATATAAACCACAACATTTTTCGCTTCATTCAGAATTTCAAATTAAATAAACAAAATATCACGGTGAAATATTATTATGTTTACCTTGTTTTGTACGTCTTGATGATGAGCCAACATGAAAATTGTACACGCGTTCGCCATAGCGGTTGTTTCTTGTCCTCCTGAAAATATCATTTTCGTTTTTAACTCGTACGAATGCACGCATTATCTTTTGTATTATTATACTATATTATTTATTGTCGTATACAATATACTCGAGTTTCTAACCACTATTGTTGGTAGAAAAGTTTAATTTCGCACGAGTTTAATCAGTGTTTATTTTTAAGAACATAATATTATAGTGAATCAGTTTTGTTTTGGTTGGAATGTAGACGAATAAATAAATAATCCAAATAGAATTGTGATGATGAGTTATAGAGTTTAACTCGGGGGAGGGGGGATGCTTGAGTAAATTTTGGGTTGAGTGGCTTAAGTATTATAACAGTTGTTGCCAGATAGGTTGGCACAGCGGCGGTGGTGCGATAAAGGAAACTAAAGGCTCTCCATAATATCTGGCTGGAGATGTTATTACTCAAAAAGTAGAAATCGTATTAAAAATAGATAATAAAAATAATAATTAATGGGTGTCTATAATCTAAATAAATCTAAATACATTATAATGGTACCTATATTAATATTAATTCGAGTATTAATTTAGCAAACTGCCGAGGTCGTTTATTTTTATACATTTATGCCAAATAAACTTGGTGAGGCGCGCCAAATGGCCGAAACACATCGTGCCTATATAATTTGGGTTACACCTACTGGAAAACACCGTCGTGGCAACTACTGTACTCTACTGTGTTCTAACTCTAATTCATTTTAATTTTAGTTTTTAGGATATTTCAGTGAATTATTTTTGGCGAAACTTTGAAAGGTTATTTTGGCCAATGCATTTTTCGTTGAAATTCGGTGAAACAGTCGTTTTATACGTATTATTATGATGGGCTTGCAAGAGCGCTCATATGAATATTTTAATTTTTAAGACAGGGGAAGAGCATTGTAAATTTTAAAAGTCAATAGTTTCAAGGTAATTTACGGATTTTAATTTAAAGAAATATTTTTAGATTGAATACCGGAAAGTGATTAACAGATGAGTACATTTCATTAGATTTTGCATAATTTTATGTACATTTCATTTTAAATATTTTTAAAAATTTTAGAATAATCAAATACTTTCAAGTATTTTACAAATAATTTAATACATTTAAATATTTTACAAATAAATACGCATATCCTCTATTACTGTACAATTTTCGTGTTTATTCAAGTATTTTACAATGAAAAAAGCCTTGTAATTCTGAAATACTAATTTAATGTCATCAGATTTTTAAATTTCTTTTTCCCGTCTATTTTACAAAATAAAATCAATATATTCAATGAAATTTGGCCACTTCTTTGAGATTTGTCACTTTTTGTGGCCGCATAGTGTTCACAGTTTCTTAAATCTACCTTTGACTGAATCATCTAAACCACTTTGTTCTTTTGTGAAAAATAAGATAAATGTAACCAATTTGTATTATTTGTGTTTTAAAGTTTTAATTCGGATTTTATACAGAACTTATGTTTAAATCAAATTTTCAATTTAAATATTTCTATATTATGAATAAATATTTATTAGGTAATAAATAAATACATGTATTTTAATATTTTTACTTTTAATTATACTGGATTAAAATCCGTTCCCTACAGTAATCACATTTTTTTTTTTTGTATGTGCCTGCACAGTGTTAAACAATTATTATACCACAAAGACTCATTTCCACCAAACTCTGTAGTATTATGTCGCTTCTTAACTCTTTTATGGAAATTTTGTTATAGTACTGTGTCATAAATTTACGTTTCTAGAATTTACCTATCATAATTGTCACGATCTCGTATCGTATTTGTTCGTGCGACATTTCGTGATAGTTTTCCAAAAGGATTTCAATGACCGTTTTCATTTTTCGGCCAACATCTTCGTCCTCGTTGGTTTCCGTTTTTTTCCTGTCGTTTGCATTTCGGTTTAATTCGTCCAGTTTTCTGTTGATTATTTCGTCCGTGAACTCGTTGACGAATTTTTGACACCGTTCGTGTACGTGATACAACGACGAAAAGCGAAACAATGTTTTACTCAAGTACCACGGATGCGTGATTCGGTACTCCCATGCCTGTAGAGAACAAGACGTATTGAATTCCCCGCGTCCAAATAATTATAGGCACTTAATATTGTGTATATAATATTGTTCGTGTTAGAACCGCACAAACTTTGACAAGACATGTGACTAGCATTATTGCGGGTCTAAGTAAATTGAGTCTCAAAACTGATGGATCGATTTTATCAACTACGCCAAACTGAATCCCCGTGATTTTAAAAGTAAATTAAGTCCCAAAAATATTCATACCTATTTAATATCTGTTATTATACTTTATTTTTGATGTTTGAAAAATTCAGGTTTTTGACTCGAGTCGTTACGTCAGACTGATTTCGTAATCGACAACGTATTGTTAAGTAGTGTATAATCAGCATTTTGGAATTACCTTATGGTTTGTTAGGTTTTATCTATTAAAATTTTGTAATCCTAGCTCAACATTTAATACACACCCTTACTCACGCATGTGCTGATTAACCTGAAAAAATATCGAAAACCGTATGTCAACTTTTGATTTTTTAATCGTTTAACGTTAAAATTTGTATGAAACTTGTCATTTTTACTTAAAATAATAATTTTTTTTTCAATCAAAACGTTTTAAAATTTGAAACTTAAAATATGCTCAATATCTTCTTTTACCAAAAAATTTCTTACACGTCTTTTTATACGTGGTATAATTTTCATAAAATTTGGCCCTCAGAATAACTATTGATAAGCATTTTAATTAATAATGGTTGATCCAAATAATGGCAGATATCTCTTTTTAATTTTAATTTAAATTTAATTTAATTTAAATGATTATGAATCTATGATTTTACCATCTAACACTTAATTAATTCGCAATGCTGTAAAATGTAAATTACTCTTTCGAATTTTGATTTCAATAAATGAAAATTTACAGAAAAATTTTCTGATTAAAATGCCATAGTTAGGGGGAGGATGCCATTTGAAAAAAAAAGTTTGTTTATTCACAGGGCATCCTTTATCTGAAGTGAAAAAAAGTTATGAAAAACATAATTTCTGTAGTAAGTTGAACATTTCACCAAAAAAATTCCGAATTCTTCCACGTTTGCTGTAATAAAAGGGGGTGGACATGTTTAATGAATCACCATTTATAAGGAAATTTATATTTACATTTTGGTTAAAATCAGTAGTATCAATTTTTAATCATAAACGCTTTAAACTTCAAAACGGGGCACAAATTTCACGAATAATGAAATGGACGACAAAAGTAATGTTGCTTTAATTATGAAAATATCAACAATACCATGTTGCAGACAAATTTTGGATAGAATGTAAATGTATGATATTCGTTAAACATATCTCTATTCAATATAATTATCGATAATTATTATTGTCTATAATTAATTGAAGCTCCATTCAGAATTGTTTAATTGATGAAATCATTTATGATTTCTTTAAAATACAACACACACCCATCAAGACTATCTTACTCAAGGAGCGAAGAATACCCATGGTGTGAAGTATATCTGGATTTTTTAAACTGAAAAAACTGAAAACAACTTTTTAATATTATTTTATTATATTAGTATTTATTTAGTACGTTTTGCTAATTTGTCAACAATATTGTGTTAGTAAATGAGAGTTTAATTATTCACATTCGAGCATTTATAATTTCATCAATGCCTTTAAAATTTCACTGTTTAAATTTTTTTATCGTACAAATTTACCCGTATAAATTATAATTAAATAAAACATAATGGATATATTGATTTAATTAATATAAGACATAACTTGACTTCATTTTACACAGTAATATTATCCTATTATAGGCTGTTCAACTCATAAATATTAATTAAATTTAATCAAAAAAGAATGTAAACATTGACAGGTACTAAATAAACTCGTTTTTCTGAAATTTTTGTTACAGTTTTTTGCATAATTTAGGTTAGGTACTATTCATACAATTAATTTATGGGATTCAGTTAATTTATCGCCTTTTTAACATTGGGATTTAATTTACCATTCACTTTTTTAAAATTGGAACTTAGTTTACCTCATTTAGGTAGGTTTGAGACTCATTTTACCAACTCTGAGTATTGTTGAGTGGAATTGACACGGTGTTTAGCTTTTTAATTCCACTCGCCAACAACATTCTTAAGATTTGTACGAAAAAATTTAGAACATCCCGTATTACGTTTATTAAAACTCTTTGAAAAAAAAAAATTACTCACCTTCATAGCCGTCAGTACGTTTTCGACGAATCGGTGATGACCACCGTTTTGGGCGTTAAATTTGATCCCCAAGGATGTTCTGCCTATCATCTCCATTGTCGCCATGGCGATAGGTACGCTTATGTCGCACTCACTCGATTTCGAATCGCTTTTTCTCTGAAGTATTTTACTGAGCACAGTGGCTTCATCGTGGAATATCGGTATAAACGATTTAATGATTGAGAAATTAAAACCTCCAGTCACCATTTTTCTGAAACGATTAGCGTAGAACGAGATGTATTCCTAATCAGTAGGACTAGAATTTTTAATGACCTTAAAAACCAACACACTTTGCACCATGGACATACTTTGTTTTTTTGGGTGGGATATTCTTGTTGGGTGTATTTAATTATTTATTTTATTACCTGTTGTGCTTCCACTTCTTAATGTCATCAATAGAAAATATTCCTTGGCCCATTATAGATTCTTGTAAAACCAAATATTCCTTCGATTTCTTTTGCAACTTTGGATTCATAAGCACTGATTCTATATCCTCGGGTCGTGTGAGGATAATGTACAAATGATTACATACCCATGACTTGAACAGTGACTTCTCGTACCTAAAAAGTAGCTGCTTGTTAATATTATTTTAAACATACTAATTAATGCGCTCCATTTTATTAATCATTTATTTATATTAGATCGATGGGAAATATTTTATTAATTTTTGAAATGGTTTAAACATCGCATATACTCAAGTATGAAATACTTATTATTATTGGAAGTAATATAAAATTCGAGTGCAGTGAGCAGTGAACGTTCAATTAAAAATGAGATGATAACGATTTTAATGCTGTCATGAAAAAAATCTTACATACAGGGTGATTCATTTAAGCGTGTTCATCCCCTTTTTTGGTCGTCAATATGCAAAAATTAGGATTTTTTTCCCATGTTCAAGTTACTATAAAAACTATGTTTCCCATAACTTCTTTTTTGTCATATCACCTGAAGGATGTCCTTTGATGATACAAGTTTTTTTTTTCTATGACAGCCCCCTATATTAATTAGGTTGAAGGTAATAGGTATGGGGTTGGAGTCTTGGATGGGGATATGGGTATGAGTCGTAGTGGCAGTGGAAGAGTGGGGTATGTTTAGGGGTAGGGGTTGGGTTCGGGGTGTCAACCCTTTGAAATGATGCGAATTTCGAAAAGTGATAAATATAAAGAACCATCTAGAGCCGAAGTTTGATTCAAAAAGTGCCTGATCGAGGCTTTTGGATCAATATTTCTGTACGCATAAGTTTTTTATAGCACGGGGAAACAAAAATAAACATTATTGTAAATTCGTAAGCTTCTTCACTCCGCTCAGAATCTAAAATTCAAATTTTCGCATTTTTATGTTCAAAAAAGGGGTAAACATACTCAGTTGAACACTTTGTATACATATATATGTATATATAGAGTACCCTATACAATATAATTTATTAAAAAAGTAGGCATAATGTATAGCTGACATAGAAACTTACTTTCGGTATACTTTAACTCCGTTCGTGATAAGTTTTTCTGGCCCTTCTAAGAATAAAGGTAGTAGGCCTATGAACGGCATTCCATCGGGGCCCGGTATTTTATCGGATAACATTCTTTTTCTTCTGCATTTGTACCTCAATTTCGCGATCATCACTAAAATAGCTGACAGTGCAATGGAAATCAAATACCACATATTCGACTCGTTTAAGTCTAGAACCTGTCAAATCAAATATTTTCAACAACGATACTTAGGTACTTATTATGCATAGACAATAAAGAATGGACGGGCCAAAGTTCCTCATCATCTCACATTCATTAAAATTTACCTAAGGCGCTTTTTTTTTTTTTTTGTTCCATGACAATTTTTCACATTATTCCGTGAATAATTATTTTTATTTCTACGATGCCCCTTATTGGGAGAAAAAATAAAATATTTGAATTTCGAATCGGTTCGCAGTCATTGTAAATAGAGTTATCATTGTGCAAGTGATAATATTATCACATGATAAAAAGCATTAACCTACCAAGTAACCGTCGTCGTAACCATTATGGTTTAAGGTACCTTTATAACCGGTATTAACCAAAACCGAAACCTTAATTATATATATTTTTAGGAACACATTCGAGTGCTTGAAATGTCTTCGATAATCGATTAAATTAATCAAAATCAAAAATCTATATTATACCGATAAGCGATATTTATAGAGATAAATCTTAGTTTTTGTCGGTAAGTATTCGAAATTGGGACATTTACCCGTTTGATTTCGGTAAAACACAAAATAATTTTTGGTCACATCCCTAATGATTTTTGTAGTACGGTATAAAATTATAAAATTACATAATTTACTATAATATGCAAATACTAAGTGTAAAGCATATTATATGGTACGGTGTATACTTATTTTCAAAAAATATCGATGTTTGATTGAATACGGGAAGAAATTCGATTATGTGCATTTTGGGGTGCTAGAAACACCCGGAGGAATTCTGAGTAAAAAAGGTATACTACCTGGATATGGGGAAACGGAAATGGAAGCTTTAATTTTATATTTTCTAGAACTAAAATCGAAACCGTAAAAATATAAAAGTAAAATCAGGTTGTAGTCTTTCTTTCCCCGTTTTATTTTCCCAAACTAATTTATTAGTGTTTTTGTTCGTATGATACATTTAATTTTTTGGTAGTTATCACATTACCTCCCCTGCCACAGACCTATGGTGTGGAATAATTTTTTTCCGGATGATTTTCTCACCACCGAACATCGGATGATTTGCAATTCCTTGACAGTAATACGAATGTGAGGCATTCTTTTTTTGGACTTATTTTTATTTTAATTAGTACATACGAGGCCAATAAGTATCTACAATAGCTTTAACCTTGTTGTTATTGGAAAATCCAATTAACGATCGTTATCGTCGTCGCCAGTGGATCGTTTTGCCAAAATTCTTATATAATAATATGTATATTATGTTGCTATATATATATATATATTTTTTTTTTTTGCCATTTATATATTTAATTTGCGTGCATTATGTCGACATTAGTGGCAAAAAGTTTTATTGTCGTCGTAGTAAATGGTAATTACAGAGTTGTTATTTTGTGCTGCGTTATGTTTTAAAACTAAATAACGTTTTTTTTTTTTTTTTGTTTATTATATTGTTCAATAGTGTATTGAAACAATGAAATTCTCACATTTATTATTATGAAATACTGAAACTAAAATTATGGAATCATTACTACATAAAAATTCAAATTTTTATTTTTAATTGGATTCCAATCATAATACATCATACGTTCAATTATTATGTATACGTTTCCTCGTCAAATTAAATGTATTTTTCTAAGTTTCAATTGTATTTGGGTTTAAAGTAAGGCTAGACAATAATTTTACCTTCAGTATTCCATAAAAAACGTGCATCTTGTCAAATTATAAATTTTTGTGGAAATAATTTGTATAGTTTTGAAATTTAGCAGCACTCATACTCGTGAGTATTTCATTATTCAATATCCATCGATAATTTCCCCTTTTTTAGTAGAACAATAACTTCATATTATTACAATGCATATTTTACATAGTAATAGTAAAAACCGTTTTACTTGTTTTTGGGGATGAAACCACCCTCAATTGAAAGAGGAAAAACTCGATGGATATTCGATATCAAAACACAGAACACTCAAGAGTGAATATTGCCAAATTTAAAAACTATATAAATTATTCTCGCTAATTTGCATATTTGAGTCTGATTTGACCAGAGTCCGGATTGAGAGAAATATTGGTGTTTCTATACGACACCGAATATTATAATAAACAAAATAAAATTAAAGTAAAGTAAAGTATAGACAAGAAAGCCGGACATACTTGACTCCACGGGTATTCTTCTTCGCCTCGGGTTAGGTACTCATGGTGGGTGTGTAGAATATTAAAAAAAAAAAAAAAAACAATAAAAATTTAATGAGAAAAAACCAAACATTTTTTTTTCACATTTTCAAAATTTTCTCACGCCAAATTATTTATCTTATATTATTGTCTATTTATGTTTAAATTTTCATAAAGTTTGAATTAAAAAAAATGATGGTTTCCGAGTTTATTTTTATCAAGTTTTGGGTAGTTTCCCCCCCCAAAAAAAAAAAAAATTGAGGAATCGAGATATTTAAAAAATAACGTCTTTAAAGTACCTACTAGCAAATTTGGTTTAATTAAAAAGTTGCTGTTCGAGACTTTTGGACAAGTATACAAAAGAGTGTTTACAGAAAAAATAAAAACAAACATAATTGTAAAAACATCATATTTATTAAAAAATAAATAAGATATTTCATTTTTAAATGATATAGATATCATGCATAATTTAAAACACTAACAATACTGGAATTCTATGAGAAAAAAACAACAATTATTTTTTAACATTTGTTCATACAAATTCAAATCAACTTAGGGAATATGTGAGTGGGCGTCAGATTGATGAGTCATATTATATTTTTACTGACAATTCGTTTTAGTTAAAGACGATTAATAATTTTGCAAAACGCGCGTTATGTAATTTATTAATATATATATATATATATATATAACTTTTATCCGTCGTGTACGATACAATTTTTTACGCAAATATATTTTTTATTTCGCCAATGCGCTACGTATTCATCTGGAAATATTTCTTTCGCGTGTGTACACGTAATACGAAACATTTCGTAAATAAATAACAATGGTTTTACAACATTGCATACCAATGATTTTGTTTGGTTTCCTGTACATGCATCGTTTTCGCGATTATATTTATATAATAATATAAAATATACGTTATTCGTAGAATTAATAGACATCGAGTAATATTGAGAAATACTACCGATGTTAGCAGAAATTTAAATTTTACATTTTACCATAAAAATATGATATTGTCGTTTATTACTAGTACAAGTAGATTAACGTTGATTGTGTTATTAGGAGCGGAATTGAATTTTTATCACTTTTAGATTCTGCTGCGAGGAGTGAAGAAGCTAGTGTTGTGTTTAGAATGATGTTTATATTTTTTATTGTTCAACCAGCAACATTGTGAATCACAGTTGACCACTAGATAGTACTTTTAAGTGGTAATTTTTTGAAATTCTCAATAGTTAACATTAGAAAACTATATATTTTTTTTAAACCCAAACATTTTGGAAACTTAAATATAGAAAAAGAGTAATAAGAGAAATATTTTGGTATTAGAAAATTTTGAAAATTTTATTTCTATCACTTTTTTTTTCATTTGATAGAGAAATAATATATAATTGGCCGAGTAAAAAATAATTTTCTTTTGTTATTTTAACAAAGCTTATAATTTTTAAGTAAAATTACCTTGAATAAAATCGTCTTATTGAAAAAAATGATTTATCGTGTCTTAATAAAATTAAAACTTAATACTCCCACAAGAGTATCTCACTCGAGGAGCGAAAAAAACCTCAATGTGTGAAGTACGTCCTTTTTCATTATCAATTTTTATTCCGAAAGGATAATATATGGTTTTAATATGACAAATTTTTACTTTACGTTTTGTACGCATTTCTATATTGTTAATCAAAGATCGAAAGTAATAAATCGGATGCTCGTTAAGGTTGTCAAAATTGCTTTTACCTTCAAAATTATTTATTTGATAAATATTTATGGATTCAGGATTAGGGTTGAATTTAGGGCGAAGAATCCGAAGTTCTGGCATATCATTTATTTTAGTCATTGAATGTTTGAACACTAAATCATATTTATGTTTATCAAAACGGATTGATTTAAGTTATGAAGTGACTTGATGATAATACGAGTTTATAGTTTGCTATAATTCAATTTCGAGATCAATGTTTTACGTTTATTATAGTCATTTAAAGCCACATTTTTTTACATTATTCAAACGTGTTATATTCGTACGAATTGAATTTTTTATTATTCAAATCGATTAATCATCAACGTAAATAGGCGGACTTGGGATTTGATTTTTTTTTTTTTTTTATGGGGGGGGGGCTTTATCCCGAATCTCTGAATTTATTATTAATATTTTGTAACTACTGTTTAATATGCACAGAGGAAAGAGAGAGAGAAAACTTTATGAAAATTCTTATAAAAATAAAATTACATATTTCATATGTACCACTGTGGTATTATTTAATCTAAAAAGGAATAAAAAGTTCTATAAAATTAATAATTCAAATTATTTTAGTTATTATATGACTGCTAGTCTACAATAAAATACAAAAGTGTACAGTATAATCAGTAAAATCAACTGTAATTTAAATAACATAAAAATTAAATATGAAAAATGTTCTAAATTTATCTCAATGTCCCGAAATAAAAAAAAAATGCATTTGACCTGCAATTTTAAATTTAATTTTCTTTCGTAACTATGTGCAAAACAATATTATATTCTATTACTTTGACACCGCCAAATCGTTGATTTATACTAACTGTTAAAATAATAAGTGTTGAAATTTAAAAATTACAACATACTACCTAAGTACCAGCAACATATAATATGCTTATTTTCTTTGGTAGAAGTATTGATTTTCTGTAATAAACTAAAATTTAATATAATATTATGTACATTATAAAATCAATGGTTAACAAAATACAATAACATATATTATACGTTCAAGGTAGGTGTAATAAGGAAATTTTAAATGAATATATAATAATTTTACTGAATTAGTATTGGAATGGGGTGGGGGCTTAATCATATACCGGAAAGACTAATGCTTTTATTCTTATCTCCTAAAGTCTTTCTATGGCACTCATCACATCAATAACATACAGTTCACAGTAATACACATTTTATATGGAAATGTTTAATGATATTATATACAATCAAATTACAAAAAATGCCGACCATTTGCATGTGGTGTATAGAAATCATGTGTAAAACGTAGACATTTACAAAGGGGTTAAAAGATTATACTATACACGGACGATTTGGCTTAGTAATAATTTAAATTAATCTTGTTTTGTATTTGTTTGGTACACTTAGGTAAATAATTAATTTCACTGCCTCGTTTGCCATTGTGTTTGAAGTTTAATTTAATTTAAAACGTGCTAATTAACGAAATGAAATTATTAAAAACTAAAAAAGGAGGTTCATAACAATTTAATTTCGCATTTTTTTTTCCAAATATTTAGAGATTTGGTAATTCAATTACGGCCGTTTCGTTTTTTCTACCCCCTCCCCCCCGCCCCCTGTACTTGATTCGATTTGTACGGTTAAAACGCTATCCATGTATCCAAGGTCCTACATCTTATTGAAATACTACGCGCTTAATTAAATTTAGTATTATATCTAGAGAATAATAATTAATCAGCGTGAATTTTTCAACGTGCCTTATTGGTCATGACAAGATTTTATTGTAATTTTGTGTAAAACAAGCTCGTCGGAAAATGAAAAATAGGCGTTTTTAAAATACCTACCCAGTGGTGTATTTAGGAATTTTTTCATGGGAGGGGTTTTTCCCAACACAAAGGTTTCTTTTGGTGACCTTTCTCGAACTAACCTTTCTCTTCTACTATATTCCCAACAACACTGATAATAATAAAAACATTATTGAAGTTCATTGTTTATATTGCAATTGAAGATAAAATTATTTTACAAAATTAATAACACAAAATCTGATTTTAGAAATAAGCTTAAACAAATGAATTCATTGAGCCTTCGTTTCAGCTAATAATATTTAGAATTTAAAATTTCTTTAGTGAATAACTTGCGAAAAATTCGATATTTTGTTGCCACGTGATGAAAGTTTAATTTTCGATGCGATGGAAAGTGATAGGTCATATTTTACCGTCCAGTAGGCGGAAAAGATGACTTTTGTACTTGCAGCGTGACAAAATGTGTGACAGTATTACGAAGCGTGGGCGGGGGGAAGGTAGAAATTTCATTTGCGGTTGACGTGACGTGTAAAGTTCACTTTTTACTGACGCATTTGCTAGCACCGAAAATTCAACTAACAGTGTACGCGTGACGAGAAAAAAAAAATCTGTTTCGGCTCACCACGTGACAAAATAAAATGGTATGTGTGTGTGTGTGTGGCTTGTGCGGGAAGGCAATAATTTCAGTGTTTGTGCGAAATGCAGCCCAATCCTGTGACTTGTGCCCACAACTGAAATTGCTCGTTTCCTTCCCCGTCCTGTTCAACTTTACTGTTTCGTTCCAAAAATAGATAAATTTTTGCCCGACTGTATTGCACTGTTGTTGTGAAAATTTCAAGTTTATTCTATAATTATTAGTTTTGTTGTTATTTCCGAAATTTGATTTCATGAGAACTTAGTATACGACTCAATTAATTATACTCGGTAGTTTTTCCTCATACTTAATAAAACTATTAAAATTTTCGAAAAATGACCTCTCCAAAGTGGTGTTATGCGAACAACATTTTCAACCGAAAATTATAATAGCTATCCACACGAACTGATCCCTGCACTTTTTCGAGTGGAAAATGTGTAATCACTAATTACTAAAACATGTAAAGATGTATGAAAATGTATCAGGAGAAATCACATTAAATATCTCTAAGAGATACTCAATTATCTCTTAGAAATTCTACTTAGTAGTCTATAATCTATTTGAAAAAAGGTTTAATTACTATGCAGTGTCTCCAATTAGGTACTAATTAAGATTTAATCAATTTAAAATGACTTCAGTACCTAAGTATCTCTTCGTTTTGCATACCTTATGTTAGTATAAGTCGTCTCTAAAAGGCGGTCTTAAATAAAAAATTATGTCTTAAAAAAGCCTAGTATTCTTCACTCCTATGGTGGGAATGGATTTGTTAAATAAAAGAAAAAAAAAAAAAAAAAAGAAATGATAGTAATTTCTTCAATAAAACGACCAAGAGCGGAATTTCAGTAGGTACGTTTAACATAATTTTACTTAAAAATTATAAAGTGTATAATGGTTAAATTTTTAAAATTTAAAATTCGGTCAGTTTTATACCTCACCTTTAACTGAGAACAGGGAATAAAATTAAAACGAGAAAAAAACATTATTTTTCATGTTTTTAAAGTTGTCATTCACAAAAATATTTTCTATATTGTTGTCTATCTATGTTTAAATTTTCATAAGGTTTGGATTAAAAAAAGAGTTTTAATTTTTTTCAAATTTTAGAAAAACTATTGAACATATTGAAAAATGACCTCTCAAAAGTGTTTAAATGAGCAGAATTACGTTTCAAAAAGTTAGTTGCTGGTCGAAACTTTTGGACAGGAATTTCTATAAGAAAACGTGTACGCATAAAATAAAATAAAATATAAAAACACAATAATTGTAAAAACAATAGTTTTTTCGCTCCATTTAGAATCTAAAATGGCATAAAAGACTAAAATGAAATAGATACCTATATAGTATAACAAAACTCTCGTGCCTATATTTGAATTGCTTATTTCAGAAACCCCCTCCACTTTTTCACTTTTTGAGATAATCAATAAAAACTGTGTCACGGATTTAAAACAATTTTTAAAAAAATACTAAAAAATACTTGACTCTTTCAGATATTAGTGTAATTTTAGCTAAATAATAACTTACTAAGGAAGTGTGGGGAAAAATATTTTTGAATTTGCTCGTGTAAAATTTTATTTTTGGCGTTTGGGGGGGGGGGGGTTTCTGAAATAAACGATTCAATTTTAATTTACCCATACTTAGAAATGAAAAAAAGATACTAATAATAATAACAAAATCACTACGAATACTTAAATACTAAAAACAACCTAAAATTATATTTTTGGGGATACCATTCTTTTTCTTTGTTGTGTCCGTCCAAAAACCGTGCAGTGTTGTTGTTCACTTTGTTTACAGTGTAATATTTATTTTTATATTATTTATGGAATTATTTCAGAAACCCTCTATAAATCCACTTTTTCACTTTTTGAGGTAATCAATAAAAGCTGTGTCACGGATTTAAAACAATTTTTTAAAACTCCCAAAAATTCCCAAAAATACTCGACTACTTCCTCTTTTAGATATCAGTGTAATTTTAGCTAAACAATAACTTAATAAGGAAGTGTGGAGGGAAATATTTTTGAATTTGGTCGTGTAAAATTTTATTTTTGGCGTTTGGGAGGGAAAAAAGATAATAATAATAATAATAATAAAATCACTACGAATACTTAAATACTAAAAACAACCTCATTTTTCGAAAATCATATTTTTGGGGATACCATTCGCTTTGTTTGCAGCGCAATATTTATTTTCAAAACCTGTTAATAATATCGATTGAAATAATACTGTCGGACGAAGGAAAAGGGAATGCGAGACGACGTCCTTTCTCCTTGTCCCACACGGCGGCGCGGCGGCTTCCGCCGACACGGCCGATTTGTCGCGGTACGATGAACAAAATATTATATCATTATACGACGCAGGCGACTTCCAGCCATTTTCACGAGAATTTTTCGTGCAATATTAGGAAATCCGTCGTTTGGCACGAGGTCGTACATTTCTCATTGTCTCGGATTTTCCCGGCGGCATTCGTTTTGGCCGCGCAGGTCGCGTGTAAGCGGACAACGGGGGTGACGAATATATAAATGCGTTTTTGTATAGTGTTATTGCTTTTCGAATAAAAATTTATGACGCCAGTTTTACGGGGGAGGGGGGGGGAGATGGGGTATGTCTTAAGAAGAGAGTGGGAAAAAGAAAACAGACTAACGACGAAAATCGTTGTTCGAATATCACTTCACAGCTATTATTTATTATATTATAAACATAAATACGTTTTTTTTTTTTTTTTTAATGTTATATTTGGTGTATTGTTTTTTTATTTATTTTACTACATTTTAGATTCTGAACGAAGCGTTTTTACAATGATGTTTATTTATTTTTTTTCTGTGTACAACTTTTCGTATGGAAATACTTGTCCAAAAGTTTCGATCAGCAACTTTTTGAAACCGGATTTGCCTCTTGATCGTACTTGAAAAAGGTCATTTTTTGAATTTCTCAATTCTTCATTTTTTTTTTTTTTCTTGAAAAAACTACCCAAAATTTGACAAAAACGACTCGGAAACCATCATTTTTTGATCCGAACTTTATGAAAATTTAAACATAGATAGAAAATAATATAAGAAAGATTTTGGCGTAAGAAAATGTTGAAAATGTGAAAAAAAAATTTTGAACATTTTTCTAACATTTTTATTTCTCATTTATTTTTTTTTTTAACCTTTATATATTAGATAAAAAAAAGTAAAGTAAAGTAAAGTATAAACAAGAAAGCCGGACATACTTCGCACCACAGATATTCTTCGCTCTTCGGGTCACATACTTTTGGTGAGTGTGTTGAAAATGACGACTATTATTGTTCTTTATATTATTAACTTCTTTCGTTCAGAGTGGTTTTATTGAAGAAATGATTTATCGTTTCTTTAAAATTTATTACACCCACCAAGAGCTTCACACACAAGATGCGAAGAATACTCGTCGTGCGAAGTACACCCATCGTGCGAAATATGTCCGGCTTTTTTTTTTATATAATTTATTGAATAAAAATAATAATACTATATACTTTTTTTGGGGAGTCTTGAAAAAATGGACTTAAATTAGACTTTCACAAAATCAATTTTAGTTATACTTTCAAAAATAGGGGAGCATGAAATATTTTTACGGATATTCTCATATTATGAGCAATATACTTTTATACAGGTTTTATATCATTTTCAAACAAAATTGGTCCACTTCAAGTTAAATATGGACATCAACGAATGTTGCAAATATTTTATTTTTTCAAAGATTTTATCTAACTAAATTTTTTGTAAAAATTTGTAAAAATTGATTTTTAGGTTCACCATAATTTTTTATCTATTTCATTTTAACTATGTCGTATATTATAAATATTGCCCATATGGCCATATAAATTATTTTTATACAGGTTTTATATTAAAAAAACTAATAGATTAAAAAAAATTTTTAATTTTGAACAGTTTAACGTATTAATTATTTTTGTAAGCACACATAAGCAATTTATAGTGAGAAAAGGAAATATAATTTTCGGGAATCAACCAATAAAAGCTCAAAGTGGCCTTTTTTCTTTTTCAAATACATAATGTTCGTGGCCTGTATCTAAAAAGTGAGAAATGCTGTTTTAAATGGTCATCAAAATAAAATAAATCACTGAATCGCGTCCAATATGTACCTAATACCTACGTTATAACAGTTATATTATGTCAATGGCGATAAGCCAATAGCAACTATTGACCATGACGCCCACTTTAAAAACACACGGTAAACGCTGTAATATATGTCAATATTCGTCACCATCGGAGCTCGACAGTGGCGTATTTACGGGGGGAGGGTGGTATGGGGGATAGATCTCCTCCTTAAATTTTATTTTTGTCACTATTTTATGATGGAATAACAAATTTACTCGATTCAAAATTATTTCAAATTACAATAAAATATATATTTTTTACAGAATATTCATTAGGCGAATATAATATGAAATATTAATTTTTGTTATTCGCATATGTTGTATGTAACAAAACAATTTTTAGTTCAACATTTAAGTTTAATGCGTGTTTATAAATATAATAGTATAATATATACGATTAGTGTACAATCACACAAAACTGAATTAATATTGTTCTTCTAGTCGAATTTCGAGCACTTTGTAATACTAGTACCCAGGGGTGTCTGCAGGAGGGGGTCAGTGGGTGCCATTGCACCCACTGCGAATTTTTCGAGGAATAAAAAAAAAGGCATTCTATAACTTTTGCACATACTGACGACGTGAGCTGGAGTGACGGCATACCGTCAACTCGTCTTTGAAAAACCACCAGACCTTTATGGGTAATATGAGAGGTTTATCTCTGATACACACAAGAACCAATATGAAGATTTGAATTTTTTTGCAAAAAAAATGAATAAGCACTATAGATCATTTTGGATTAAATGTTAGACCGTTATGTCTTTTATTTAATATTTAATTCTTATCTTTGATCAATTCTTTATTTATTTACTTTATATTACTATAATACTATATAATATGTTAATAAAATTTAAAAATTAATTATATTTTTGAATTGTATTTATTAATAATTTTGGCTTTATTTAAATTTAATTTATAATGTATACACATATGTTTAAAATTGTACAGAATTATCTACAGTTTAAATAAAATACGAGTTAATTTATAAATTGTTCATTTACTGTTTATACAGTATATTTTACAATTAATTAAACTTTTTTTTTTTCAATTACTATTAAAGTTATATTTATTATGTAAATCTAATAATATACATATTATGTAAGGTCTTTTTTATGTACTAATTTTGTGACGACACTATTTAACATTTTTCCAACTTTTTTCATTGAGTAGCTCCAAATACCTTCCTGAGTGTCACCACGTCGTTCGATTTTTCATTGTTTTTTTGTGAGGGAAGGGAAAGGGAAGATTGTCTTTTGAATGTTCCAATTTTGTGATGACACTATTTAAAATTTTTCAATTTTTTTTACACAGAATTGTGTAAAATACCTTCCTAAGTGTCATCACGTTACCCGATTTTTAATATATTTTTTTTTTTTTAGAGGAAGGGAAGGGGAGATTGTATTTTGAGACGACCCTATTTAATATTTTTCCAATTTTTTTTTCACTGAGTTGTTCAAGTGCATCATTTGACACGGATTTTATTTAACATTGAATTCTTTAGCTCAAAGCCCATTTTGTAAAAAACTGTTTATGCTACTGATCCCTTCCTCCAATTTGTAAAAATATTTCCATTGGATACACATATTATTCACTCACTCATCATACACATGCTCACCAGAAGCATAGGTATCTAAGTAAAACTTTTAAAGCAATTTTTTTTAAAATAATTTATTTTTATTTACGTAAGTAATGATTTCTTACCGCAGTTTCTATACATGTACAGGTTAAATGTTCCTAATAACACCGAAATATGCCAATTTCAAATTTCGCTCACTCTGAAACTATTAACTTTTTGCAGTTTACTTTTTCACTTTTGTATTGTTTTCAGTGTCAAAAGCTACATAGGAATTAGAAAAAAAAATCGAAAATCCATAGTTCGGCTAAACTAAATTTGTTCCAAGACATTACAAAATAAACAACAAATTAAAACTTCAAAGTCCTGTAACTTCAAAAATATCTTCGTCCGACTTTTTTCTTTTAATTCTATCAAATAAGAGTGATAAATCACGTAACAATAAAAAAAAAAAAAATTAAAAATTCACTTGCGAGCCAAACTAGAATTGTTCCGTGGCTTAAGTTATAACAAATATTATGATCGTGTGATCATCAATAATTTCTAAAAGATTTATACACAATGTAATAATACATTAATTACGATTCACGAGACTGCATCAAAATTGAAATTAGCAAAGAAAAAGTGGAAGACTACACTTTTACGACTGTATGATACACTGGTTTTTAAATTAATTAATAGGTTTTTAACGATGTAATATCTCACTAAAGGCGTCGTGGGAGTCGAAGATGTCAATAAAAACATAATATTTAAAAATAAAAAATAAACAAACAAAATAAACTAATCCCCGTGGAATGTAAATTATTAGAAGCATCGTGTATACACATCAAAGCACGCTATATAAGTATATTTACTGCCCGACTGGCAGGCGACTTAAAAAATGCATTCTCGTAAACACACAGTAAAAAGACGCGGAAATCTTTAAACACTCGACTCGTGAACTCAAAAGCCGACCAATTTCAATACATAAATGATGATGAATTGATCACAAAGAACAATTTTAATTCTGATAAAAATTTAGCGATGCAGTGACTTTACTGAAGAATAATTTTATAATTTAATTTTCTAATTTATTATTATTACTAAGACTGGGATTTTTTTTGCTTAGTATAGGCCATTTAGATCCTTTACTGAAACCACCACATTTCTATATGCTTTTCTGCTATCAGCTAGTTCTTCGCCATTTATTACTCCTAGCATTTGCAAGTTACTCTTAACTCTATCTGTCCATCTTGGCCTTCCTAATAACCTCTTTCCATTGGGGATCCATTTTGTTGCCTCTCGAATTATCTGGTCTAGTGCTCTCCATATATTGTGTCCTGCCCAGCTAAATACGCTATTGCTTTTCAGCGTTGCTACTATGTCTTCCTCACTGAATAATTTCCTAAGTTCTAAATTGGTTATCTAAATCTTTTCATACTAAGCAAATAATAATTTATATTTTATTGAATTATTTCCAAATAAATTATAGGTTTTGATTATATAGTCTATATAATCTATAGGACTATATTATATAGTCATTTTAGTAAAGCATACTTCACAAGTTTTTTTTTTGTGATGGACCTGTTTGCAATTACAAATATTTACTAGAGAGTAAAATATTTAAACTCAATATTTAAATTTGCTCTCCTGAATAATTTCATAAAAGCAATTTAGAACCTTCTCATACAAATCCCATGAAGTGTAAATTTTAAATTATAAGTTACTTTTTATAACTTTTAATTTAACTGGTTAAAAGTTTATGTATAACTCGGTCACTACTCACTAGTATTTCATAAATAATTGAAACAAAACCTAACTATTTTATTGATATTAAAGTTATAGTAGTTATACCTTATAACCAGTGGTGTATTAGAGGGTATACACAATATATTCATAACAATATTTGTAACAAAAAACGTATACACAAAATAAAATATTTTCTTATAGGTATACGGTGGGTATACGAACGAGCTGGGTACATAAATTATTTTAATATAAGTTACCTATAGGCAGTTATAATTTATTTCAATTAAATATATTTTTCTCTAAAAATTTCCATTATATATCAAAAAAATTCATAAATTATTAATTGTAATAATAGATAGCAATATCAATGTAAATATTGTTAAACCCATGACAAAATAGATCTATTTTGTAATGATTAAACGACGAACTATTGCCGTATACACCTTCCTCACCACTCATCGTGGCCAAACTGGTATGGAAATACCGGGGCATCACCGTTTTATGCCAAAATCGACCTTTTCGCTTACCGCCACTATGATAATTTTCCGCTACCACAAATTTCAGATTTTTAGATTTTGGTAACCCTTATTTATAGTAACAGAAATATATAGACCAAAATTTTCTTCGTAATAATTAACTTGCTGTTGGTTGCTACACAGCTTATTATTTCTAAATCCATAAGACGTAAATAATTGTTTTGTCGAGGACTTTATGAGCGAGTGGTACAGCATACAGTACATTTGTTGAAATAATCAAAATAAGTCGTCATACATAGGTAAATTTAAATATCATATTTAAAAACTCGGCACCGTCGCTTCGCACTATTAACATTGAACATCGCTTCACTCACTTCACAAGACTCCTCTCGCTTACCTCTCAAGCTCTTGTCACGCCCCTTACTCTTTGCGCTCGATTCAGTATTTGATATCTACCTATACTCACGGCTTGCTGTGCAATGTGGGTACATTTCGGTTTGATAATCGTTAATCATCGATAAACCCTTGAATAACCAAAAAATAGTATATTTCACCACGTTATGTCGATATAAACTGTAATCTCTGTAAATAATGTAAAATAGAAATCCATATAACTATATAACTTATACTGGCGGTAAATGGTCGATTTTGGAGGGAATACCTGGTAATTTCAGGCTGTAATCATTATTAACTATTGTGTATTTTTTTATACGAATTTTTTTTTTCTTCATTAAATTAATGTTAAACATGTCGAAGTGCCAAAAAATATCACACATTTTCACACTTGTGACGAAAAAGATAATTATAATAATTAAATCATTAATCATTAGTAATTGAGAATAATTAATTAAGCTAAATGCTAAGTCTATATTGTGTTATTAGTTTTATAATATATTAGCCTATTTTTATATTCTTATGCTCTGGAATCAATAATGATTATTATGGACTTTAAGATCGTTTTGCACTTTTAAGATTTCATTTTTTATTTTTTTTATTTTTTAATTTTCTTTAATAATTTTATGATTTTGAACTAAATTCCAAAGTCTTTAGCTATATATTGGGAAAATAATTGTACAATGTTTTTTGAAATTAAAAAAAGTTATTAGCCATAAAATAATTAAATTGTATATTTGTTGTTAATAGTAGATGTAATATGTCGTAAAATATTTAATATACGAATGAAATAACAGATGATTATGCGCAGAATATATAAATATATTAGTAAGTACGAAGTTGGGGTGAAGTAATGTAAAAGTGGTCCCATTCCAGTCTATCGATTAAACACAGGAAAAAAAACCGGACATACTTCGCACGATGGGTGTTATTCGCACGACGGGTGGGATTCTCTTGACGGGTTGTATTGAATTTTAAAGAAACGATAAATCATTTTTTCAATAAAACGATTCTGAACGAGGGAAGTTAATAATATAAAAAATAAATGAGAAAAAAAATGTTGGAAAAATTTCCAAAATTTTTTTTTCGCATTTTCAAAATTTTCTTGCGCCAAAATCTTTCTTATATTATTTTCTATCTATGTTTAAATTTTCATACAATTCGGATCAAAAAATGATGGTTTCCGAGTCGTTTTTGTCAAATTTTGGGTAGTTTTAACCAAAAAAAAATTGAAGAATTGAAAAATTAAAAAAATGACCTCTTTAAAGTACAATCTAGAGGCAAATCCGGTTTCAAAAAGTTATTGCTCGAAACTTTTGAACAAGTATTTCCATACGAAAAGTTGTACACAGAAAAATAAATAAATAAAAAAATAAACATCATTGTAAAAACACTAGCTTCTTTACTTCGTTCAGAATCTAAAATTCCGTATACTAAGATTACTAGGTTACAGGTAGTATACTTGTTTTTGTGCATAGTGAAAAAAAAAATTTCGAGTTATTTATATTGAAAAAATGGCGTATACCCAAAACATTTTTTACCAATACACCTCTGCTTATAACATAATTTGCGAAATCGGAAATTATTTTCCTCCGTGAAAAACGAAGCTATAAGTACGGAGACTGCTTGAAATCGTCAACACCAGTGAATATTAAATGCATACATAATATATTTAAAATCACTTTTACATAGGTACCTGCCTAAATATTTATTTATGATTTTTTTATTTTGTTAAATGTATACGTTACCCGATCGAAAGTCTGTATAGTATATATATATATATACACACACACACACACATGAGTTTAAGCTGTGCGAGAATGCGTAGGATCTTCGGTTTTTTTCACTAATTATATATACATCAAAACAAACTGCCAGTAAATCGCCAGACGAGTTGCCAAATCGGACAAACGACATGAAATAAACAAATTAACATCCTCTTAGACTTCAGCAATATCATGCAGTGTAAAAGATATAATACATTACTTTACGTCGTACCCACGTGTGATGTTTCTTTCGAGTCCCGAAACACGGTAGTTGGTACCTATATACTTACTGTTCATGTTATTTTACTAAATGCTGGCCGAGATGTGCCTTTTTAGGAATTATAATTTCATTAGTGGGACGGTTGAACTACATTGTTGTTGAGTGGAATAAATAATTTCCAATAAATTGGCTTTTTTAATCATGAACATTAGGGAATTGGACATTTCGTTTCAGCGCGAGGATATTTCAGCGCAGCATGTTTTAGAATTTGTAATTCAAAATTATATACATATAAATTACCCATACGCGTTCGCACAGGGAGTGCAGAGGGTGCACAGTCACCCTGGATTCTTTAACTAGGACCCTAATTGTCAAAAAAACACCAAGAACCAAATTTGAATTGTCACGGTTGTACTATGGGTATAATTAAAAAAAAAAAATGCTAAAATTTAAACAATATTCATTAAAACCAGTGGTTAAAGTGAGAAAAACTAGGAGGGGGGACTAGTTCCTAAAAAATGAGAAGCGTTCCCGAGCCACACCGAATTGCCTGATTGTCTTCACTCAAAGGCTAAAAATTATATTGATCATTAGAAGCAAATTGCAAATATACTTACTTGAACAATAGTCTA
>JAIPRM010001304.1:0-39537 GCA_025469315.1 Stegophylla sp. TES_Ste_2020 | reverse complement strand
ACAAGTACCCACCCAACATTTGGTTTTGCCTTTTCGTTGCCCCACCTCCTGTAATTTAGTTTTAAAAAGCCGGACATACTTCGAACGATGGGTGTACTTCGCACGACGGGTGGTATTCTCTTGACGGGCGTATTAAATTTTAAAGAAACGATAAATCATTTCTTCAGTAAAATGATTCTGAACGAAGGAAGTTAATAATATAAGAAAGAAAAAAAGTGTTCGAAAAATGTCCAAATTTTTTTTTCACATTTTCAAAATTTTGTTGCGCCAAAATCTTTTTTATAGGATTTTCTATCTATGTTTAAATTTTCATAAAATTCTGATCAAAAAATGATGGTTTTCGAGTCGTTTCTGTCAAATTTTGGGTAGTTTTTTCCAAAAAAAACATTGAAGAATTGAGAAATTCAAAAAATGACCTCTTTAAAGTACAATCTAGAGGCAAATCCAGTTTCAAAAAGTTATTGATCGAAAATTTTGGACAAGTATTTCTATACGAAAAGTTGTACACAGAAAAAAAAAAAAATAAACATCATTGTGAAAACACTAGCTTCTTCACTTCATTCAGAATCTAAAAAAAAAAAAATAATAACAATCATAATTGTAAGATCACATTTGATTGATTTCAGTGTGAGAGCCATCGTCGAATAATTATTCCAAAATATTTGAATGCATATACAATGTTTTCTCAATTTGTGAAATGAATAAATTTTTTGGAATGGAAACAAACATGACGAACGTTATCTCTTTTAAGAAGATTCAGTGTGAATTGTTGTCGATAACGGAAGAAAACAACACAGAGTTCACAAATTCCTACTGCAGGTTTGTACTATTAAATAATAACGAATATCGCTCTTTCTTTTTTAATATTTTATTATACAGTGCAAATGTACATTGCTCAGACGGAGTTGAAAAATTAATTTCCTGATTAAATAATTATATCTTTATTTTAACTCAAACAATAATAAAACTTAAGACACACAGAAAGTTGTTGTTTAGTCAACGGTTTTGAATTATAGAATAGGCTGTAAAATAGTTTGTGTTGAATTTTCAGATTTTAAAAATTAACTTTACAAATCTCGTGAAAAATATATTTTCAAAAAAGTGTTTTATTAGATAATACCTCACGAAACACAAGGTAAATGAAGGTATTTCCAAAATTCTATATTTATACATTAAGTGATCAGATGTTTTTGAAAAATGTTTTTCCATCTATCTTACATTATTTTTGATAGTGGATGAAAATTTCAAGTTTCTAGTCTTATTAGTTTTAGAGTTTTAGCGATATTCATAAAATCAATTTTATGAAAATCTCATTTATGGCATATAAAAACCACTAGCTTCTTCGATATATTTCACTTTATCAGTAGTTATTCAAATTTTTAGGAATAAATACTATACTACTCGCGTTAAAAAAATTGCATTTACGAGTAGTGATGTTTACAAGTACTTATTAATCATTTTACGGCGATCACTTAAGACTCACGTAATATATTATAATGTTATTAGAGCGAACGTCTTCAAAATTTTAATTCTCAAATATTTCAAAACGGACGTACTTATAAAACGCTTGATTTTCCGAAAACTGAGATCGATTACGGAAGTGTAACAACGCCATGGCGGTTTATATCTCGTTTCAAATAATTGAATTATGCGAAGTTTAGATAGTTATCGAACACTTAATAGTACTTATATAGTTGGGCTTTAGTGTCCCTAGTGATTACAAAACGGATAAACCGATGATTTTCGCGTATCTAATACAATGTATTAAACTATTTCAATAAATCTTGAAATAATAACACTCGTAAACCTCTAAATAAACTTTGCTATCTATGATTTTCAGTTTTCAAAATTAATGCCTTATAGGTTTTCAAAAATTTTTGACACCGGAGCTCTCTCTCTCTTTCTTTATTTTATAAATTACAATAAAATTATTTGGAGCCATAAAATATCAAAAATATTAATGAATAAATACTGGTGACATGTTTTGTATAGAATAACGACCAAGAGGGAGAAACTAAGAGGGAGGTAAGAAACTAAGTACTTTTTTACATACACATCATTTTAATGATTTGCCCTTTTTTTTATTGTTATTAATATTATTTTTATTAACTCAATTAAAATGTTAAACACGATTTAGTCCGAATTTTCCGCGGAGCCCGTGTCCCACTCTGCTATTGAAGATCTAATTTTTGTAAATAGGGGTTTAAAACACGAGTGAAGGAGTATATTTTGTGTTTTTTTTTTTTCATTTTAAAATTTAGTTTGAACTTATTTGCATATACAATTATAAATTATAATAAATCTGAACAATAATTTGAATAATGCTGTTTGAATTTTGTAAATCGGTATACCTATGTTGCAAAAAAATGTAAATCGCAGATTATATTATCTACTAAAATAACAGAAAATCCGAATTTATTGCACCAAATAATTCGAGATGGCTTTGGGATAAAAAGCACATTAAGACTAAAAAAAAAAAAATATACTTGGTATTTTTAGTTTTGAAATAATAGTATTACGTATTTTTGTGTAACGTTATTGTATTTTGGTTTACTCGTATCTCAAACGGTGTTTGATTTTGAAACATGCAAATCGGCGAAGCTTGAAATTACATATTATTCGAATTCTAACTGCTAACCCAATATTACTTTTTAAAAAGTTGTGTAAAGTAAAGTGGAGTAAAGTAAAGTAAAGTAAAGTGAAGTTAAGTAAAGCAAAGATAAGTAAAGTATAGACAAGAGCCACTGGTATTCTCAGACTAGATACACATGCTAGGTGTGTTGAATTTTAAAGAAATGATAAATAATTTCTTCAACAATACGATTCTTAGCAAAGGAAATTAATAATATTTAATAATGTAAAGAACAGTAATAGTCGTCATTTTCAACACACCCGTCAAAATTATCTGACCTGAGGAGTGAAGAATACGACCCATGGTGCGAAGTATGTCTTTTTTGTCTATACTTCGCTCAGAATTAAAAAAATATATAATTATTCTTGAAATCAAAATGTATGTTAACTTTAGTTTCACTGTTTATTTGATGGCGAGAATTCCATACATGTTCGATGGATTATAATGTGTTTAGCTACGATATTTCTTATTTCGTATTTTGGTAAAGGATAAGCTAAATAATTTCTGATATGTTCTTAAGAAACTGCTAATAATTGTTAATTATTATTCTGTAGACGGCCGTGGCAATGACAATAAAATGGCAATTGAAAGGGGTTCGCTCGATTGCGGCCCGAAGTAACCTTTTCTCCTTCTTCATAACCCGATTGCGGACCGTACATAACAGGTAAGAAATACCAATTTTGTTTTTATTAAATTTAATATCATTATGCAAAAACTTTATTGAATCCATCTCATAATATATATAAGTTATAAACCATATATGCCAATATATGTCGATGGTCGTGAATATTATGCTTTTACAAGACATACCTATTTTTGAACTTCCCTACATTTATTAGTTGCCTTAGTGTCGTAACTGTGTCAGTATAGAAAGCAATAGTGTCAGATTTCTGTTTTTCTTATTATTCGGCTTTTCAAGTGTTGAAAAATCATGGATCGAGTTATCAAAATGTTTAGTGGAAAAAGATAAACAAATATCATTGTTATTTAACAATAAATTTTAATTCCATAAAAAGTTAACAAATGATGTAGAAAAGTCTTGTGATAAAAAATTTTTAAAAAAATGTAATAGTTTTATAAAATGATTAAAAATTGCAATTTAAAAAAGCTAAAGCACATTAAACTTTAATGATCATTAATTCATATTCACGAAGCAGAAACTAAGCCTGTACTAAAAATAAAAAAAATACGAAATGGTATTGGACAACTGAATCTATTTGTGACTGATCATCAAAATTAATCCATTGCGCATTGATATAGTTTTATATAAATGTATAAAGAAATGAGTTGTTTTGTGAATCACTGTGTATCTGGTAGGTAACGAGTCGTCTGAATTTAATTTAAATCAAATTTTATTTAAATTGTTTATTAAAAAAATATTTTTACAAATGTTTTTACATTTTTGTAGTTGTTTTAATTTGACTCTCATAAATATTTTACATCACATAATTTAGTGTTTTTATATTTATTGAAAATTAGAGATGAAAAGCATGCATATTTTAAATGTTTTTAGTACTTATAGTTTCGACATATTATCCCAATAATAATAATAATAAAATAAATGTTTATTTCAGAGAGATTCCATTTGAAATTTCTGGTACGACTTTGAATAGCAAAATAAAAATAAATTATAATAGACGTGCATATATTATGTTTTATATTGATTGAAAAATGTATGGTATTGTACCTTTTTTTTTTTATAACAAAAAGTTGACGTTATAATTGTATGACATGTAATAAAACAAATACACAACGTATTAATATTATTTAAATGGTTTTAGTGAATATGGAAATCAGTCGATTGAATATAATAATATTATATATTATATTATAATGGACCGCATTTGAGGCCTATTTTAATACATACCTATGAGTAATACTGACTTTATTTCGAATTACATTATTCGGTGTACTTTGACTACTCACTTTATTTCAATAGTCTTATTTTTGTTAATTAACTGTTTCCCACACGAAAAGCTAATAAAACTAAAAGTAAAGTAAAGTAAAATAAAGATTAGTAAAGTATAGATAAGAAAGCCGGACATGCTTGTACCATGGGTATTCTTCATTCCTCGGATCAGATACTCTTGGTGGGTGTATTGAAAATTACAACTTTTATAATTCGTTATATTGTTTACAAATCTTGCTCAGAATCGTAATATTGAAGAAATGATTTATCATTTCTTTAAAGTCCAACTCACCCACCAAGAGTATCTGACCCGAGAAGCGAAGAATACCTATGATGCGATGTATGTCCGGCTTTTTTTTTTAAAGCTCATTTGTTGATATTTGTTTTGTTAAATTTATTTTATATTTTTATACACTATATGTCTTTAATTAGTAACTAAATGGAATGCTTTAAGAAACGAGTGAAAATCACAGGTCGTGTTTTCCAAAAAAGGAATCTTTTTTAATTAAAAATACAGTTATACTTATTTTTGTTTCTTTTTAAAAGACGTCCAGAAAGATGTTTGATAAACATTTACTAATCTGTTAGTTTAACATCGTATAATATCGAATTAAAGAGCTGGAGAAGTAATCTTTGCACATCTCTGAAGCGAATAATTTGAATCATCTGGAAATTGTTAACACATATGGTGTGGAAATAATAATAGGCGCCAACATTGTCGAGATTGAGGCCCCGTTTTTGAGTTGAACGAGACTTTTGGCAGAAGTTCTGGAATAGAGAACGATATTATGCTGATTTTTTCCCTCCCTTATACGGTTAATGCAAATGTAAATTTTATGAATTATCTTTGTGGCGTACTCGCATTTGTATATAAATTTATGCGTTATTACTGTTTATGCAATAAATCAGCTAGTATGTGTATTATCATTATTGTTTTTAAATATAGTATTTGTTAAATTCGGTTTCAATAGTTTTGTTATCTCTTGTAAAAGTTGTATAGCAATAAGAGTTTAAAAATTAAGCTGTACATTAAATTTAATTACAAATAAAACGTATTTTATATCTTATTACACCTTAAACGTAACTGTTCTATAAATCTTAGATTTAACATCGTTTTTATTTTATTTTTTTTTTAATTTAGTGTTTCTACTGATGCTTTTAATTGTTTTACATTAAAACGTTTTCTTTCGATAAAATTTTATGTTTTCTAAACTTTTTAATTTGTAAACAAATTTTAAATATCGCGAAAGTTCTTTATTGTTATTCAAACGGAGTAGTTAATAAACGAAAAAGTAATGCCTATTTGAGTTAGACGTGAGTTTTTTTTGCGAAATCATTAGTCAATGAAACAACAAATTTATTAACAATAATGTTTACAGTTTAACTATATTATTTTACTATTCCTTTAAAATTATTTCAAAGAATTTGTTCATTTTAAACGAAATTTATAATTAATCGTTTATTGCCATCTCTGCCATTAAAACGTGTGAACTACTCAAAATACAATTTTAACAATGCAAAATACATCATTTTTAATATATTTTCATTTTCGAGGAGATAAATCGATCTAAATTTGATGTTAAGTTCATTGGCGCAACTTGGGAAAACATATTTGGGCGGGCTAATATGTTTATTTGATTGATTTAGCCTCTCAAAAAGGCATTAACCTTATGTTATCCTTATTTTGAGGGGAGGGGTGTAAGTAGTTTTAAGAGGGCTTAACGCCCTCTAATTGCGCCTTTAGTTAAATTACTGATTTGCAAAAAAATATATGAAAAATGATTTAATAACGGCCCCTTAAATATATATGAATATATGAATAAGTATTAAAGGTACAATTATTATTAATGCAATTAAAATGAATGAATAAAAAAAAAAAAAAAATAAAGACCTTTAGTATTAACCGCAAATTATTGTTAGTTTGTTTAATCTTTGCCGTACGTTTTATCTATGACGTTTGGGTGACTTAAAGTCACGTATCGTTAATATTAATAACACCTACACACTTGTTTACACATCGTTAAGTTTTCCCGTAATTGTTTGATAAAACATTAATGCTATGTATTTCACATAATTTTAAGTTTAAATAATCGTATGAATATTAAAACGAAAAGGATTACCTATAACTATGCTGAGGAAGAAAATCTGTGTAAAATCGTTTCGTATGAATGAACTCAGAAGGCCGTTTTTTATTTTAATTGTGTTTAAAATTTTGACATCTAAGAGCACTCCTTTTGTAGATGGCGGAAGATACAAAATTAAGAAATAATATATTTGTTTAAGATCACACGTTTTATCATAAAATTATATACAAATGATATACCGATTATAAAGTTTATTAGTGTTACAAAAAAAAAAAAAAAAATGCATCTTTTCTCAGTCAGTTTTATATATCACAATTAACTAAGAACAGAAAAAATAATGTTGATGAGAAAAAAATTCAAATATTTTTCCACCAAAATATTTTTCATATTATTTTGTATCTAATATTTAAATTTTCATAAAGTTTGGACTAAAAAAAAAAAAAATGGGTTTTAAAGGTGCTTTTGTCAAATTTTTGATAGATTTTTCCAAATTTATGGAAAAACAATTGAGAATTATGAAGGATTAACACCCAAAAGTACCATCTAAAAGTAAACTCTGATTCAAAAAGTTGCTAGTCGAAATGTTTAGACGAAAAATAAATATCATAAGTCCATAGGAAGTAAATACACAAGATTCTTCCACTTCGCTCAGAATTCAAAATAGTTACCACAGTGTTATAAGCTTATAAGATATAATTTAAATTTGATATGATAAATATTATAGACAATATTTCTCAGGTATCTCTATTTCCGAAGTCATCCACTGTTATTTGTTGAGCTGTATCCCTTTTTGCGTTTTCTGGACGATTTAATCATACCCGCCTGTAAACTGATTTATTTTGAGTTCACTTGAACTTCGTTGCTTATTTTTCTTACCCGCACGGACAATTTTCCAATATTCATTATTATTGTTTTTGCTGTTTTAACATTCCCCGATTTTTATTTTTCACGGTTTTGACTTTTACGATTTTTTTTTCGGTGATTTTGACTGGCTGGCATCCATTATTGTTAATGGTTATTGGAATACGACCAAAAACGTAAAATATCGATAAGAGACTACTGTACACGCAGGTAGGGTCTATATCATTAGAATATTGTAATTTCACCCTAAAAAAAAAAAAAAGAGAAAAAAAGACCCTGTGCGAGACAGTCTGAATTATATATAATGCGACTGATACCTGTTTGCTTTTGTTCAGCAAAAGCTTACTCAAACGTGATAATCACGATTCTGTCCGACCATACAACGAGATTGAATTTCCCGAAGGTTCTGCAGGGCCACAGGTCGGGTTTTCGGAATGTCATTATTATCCGGAGGAATAAAAAAAAAAAAAAACGATGGCGTCGCGTTTGCGTTGTTTCGTCGGCGAGTCACTGCGCTAAATTAATTTTTAATGCAACTGCAACGGTCGCCGCTAATTAGCAAAACGATTACGAATTAACCGAAAAAAAAAAATATATGTATATAGTAATAATAATTATAATAAATAAATAAAAAGAAAAACATCATCAGCAATGTGATACAGATGCCATTGCAGTCCTCTTCCAATGCCTTAATTACATGTAAAAATGAAATACACTCGTGCTACTTTTATAGAAAATAATATTATTTTAAATATACTAAAATTTGTAAACGGCGAAAGCGTAAATCCCACAAAGACCTTGAAGCAAAACAACAAATTTAATTGTTTTATTTTCTTCGGTATACATTGAAACTACTCAACACCAAAATATATAATATTTTAACAGATACGCAACGAAGACTTTTCACTGTGCCACGGCCGTATGTATTTTTATAGGGAATTTAATGATTTTAATGTTAAAATAAGGTGTGTATTGAAAATAAATGCATATAACGGAAATTGGAATAACACCTATTGTTTTGACGGTGTATGACATGACGTGTGTTAAAATGTTACAATTATTATTATAATAATAATATTTTATTTTTCCAACAATAAATCACAAGGTAAATACAACGTTGAAAAATAAATATTTGGATCATATTTAAAACTTTGACAGACATGTGAATTTCATTTTCGATATACAATTTAAGTTTTAAGACAATAGTAAACACAACATATTATCTTAAATAGTCACCAATAGTATTTGGTATTATAAAATAGTATAGTAGTAAATATCTAAATAAGACGATAAATATAAATTAACAAATTACTTATTTTATTAACTTTTAAAAATATGTTTAAAAATATCGAAAGAATTTATATTTATTCCGGTTTCAATACAAAATATATAATATAGCCCATGCTGTTCAAATACTTTTCTTAATCTAGATATGATTAAATTAATATTTCTTCTAAAACATTTATTATAATTATGAACAGAAGTATCAGTATGTACCTATTATATTTTAAAACTGTTTTACAAATATTCGAGACGTAATTTAATTTTAAACTGAAAATGTTTAAGTCTTCATAAATAAGTTTTGTAGAGTAAAGTCTTGGCTTGAGTTGTAGTAAATATTTTAATAAAGAATTAATTGTAGAGTACTTAATTTTGAAATATGATGACGATAAGCACCTCCCCAGAAGGTAATACTACAGTTAAAGTATGATTGTGCTAAAGCTTTACATGCCACATATTTTTTTAGGTGATTTTTTTGATTTAAAATTATAAAATAA
Organism: Stegophylla sp. TES_Ste_2020; assembly: GCA_025469315.1. Taxonomy (NCBI): domain Eukaryota; kingdom Metazoa; phylum Arthropoda; class Insecta; order Hemiptera; family Aphididae; genus Stegophylla; species Stegophylla sp. TES_Ste_2020. The sequence continues at coordinate 30,273 of JAIPRM010001304.1, read as the reverse complement.
TTTTATAACCAAAACCGATAATTTTTTTTTTTCAATGTGACGTTCCATTTTTATTAGTCCATCAAAGAATAAACCTAAATGCTTGATTGCATCGTTTTTTTTTTTTGTTATTGTTACAATTATTATTGGGCAGTTATTTATAAATATAAAATACAAAATTTTATAATAATAATAAAATAATATACAGAAATCATAAGTATTGAAATTTACGTTTATTAAAACCTCAAACTCTGACCAATATGCGCGTGTACAGCGGTAGTTCTTCGTACGCCAACAGTTCGTACGTTACGGACTCCACGCCGTCCGTGGCGTACCGTTCCGGGCCTGCGTGCAACAGCCGCAATCCGGTCGCGTTGGCTTCGCGTTTCCCGGGCCACTGGCCGGTCGCCGCGTACCGGGACACGGCGGTGTCGAACCGGCACACGCGGTACCCGGCGGCATAGACGCGTCCGAACATGTCCACGTCCTCCAGGCCCGCCGAGCCGTAATACGCGTTCGAGTACCCGTTGACCGCGCGGTACTGCGCCCGCGTCATGGCCACCGCGCCGCCGAAGTACTGGAACGCGTGCGCGTTGGCGCTCATGTGCCGCACGCAGCTGGTGCACCCGTACACGTTGGCCGGGTTCACCGGCACCAGGCCCACGTCGTGGAACACGAAACAGCCGGCGGCCGAGCGCTCGCACACCTCGCGGTAACCCGCGTTGAACAGCTTGCCGCGGTTGAACGCCGCCGCCGCGCCGCCCGTCGTCTGTTCCACCGCGTACACGCGATAATGCACGCGGTTCTGCCGCTGCAGGAACCGGTGCACGTGGTACAGGAACGCGCGCAGCTCGTCCGCCATGTCCGCGCGGTAGCACACCAGCACCGCGGTGTGATGTACGGCCGCGCAGTCCGCGGGCGCCCACTCGCCGCCCGCGGACAGGGCGCGCGCCACCTCGGCCAGTTGCTCGTCCGCGACGACGTTCTGTCGCGCCGTGTCCGCCGTGACGGCGGCGGCGGCGCGCACCACCGCCGTCGCGGTCGTCGGGCCGCAAGACGCGTTGTAGTACAGGTCGCCGCGGCCGGTGCCCTCGCTGGTGGCCACCAAGTACGCGGCCATCGAACGCTCGCCGATCGCGATTATCCGCGGGAACAGCGCGCGGTACGTCGCGACCGCGGCCACCACCGCGCACGCGACCGCCGCGCACGTCGTCAAGTACCCGTTCGCCGACGCTCTTCTCCTCGCGCACGCCGAAGCGGATCTGATCGCGGACAACGGCGGTTTCATCGCGACACTCACTCCGCTCGAAAACCGATCACACCACACGTATTTCGCGTTTTATTCGCGCCCGTCGCCCGTATTTTCTATAGTGCGCAATATACAATTATTATTATTATTATTATTATTATTATTATTACGTCGTTACCGACGATACTCGCGAACGGAAAATCCGTGTACGCACCACGAAATCATATCGTAAAAAAATCGCAATCATAAAACGCTGATTCGATTCGACCCGCGCGGTACATCGGTGTTACAATGGTTTGAAAATAATGTATACGTATAGCGCACGCCGTCACGCGCATAATATATTATTATTTGTTCAATGTGCTCACCGCGGCTGTTGTGACGGGTTTAAAAAATAATGTCGGTTGACTCATCGTTTCTAAAAAGAAGTGGGGGGGAATCGGTATCACACAAACATTTATCTCGATAACGTGATTTTACTATCGAACTAGCTCGCTGCTAATAGTGTACTTAATAAACACACAAAAAAACAAAAAAAAAAAAAAAAAATGCACATTTAGAACACTACTAAAGAAAACCGATATTACGAATTTCAAGAAACTGTGAGTGTGAGCGAGTGGTATTTGGCTTTCATACTATATGATATGGATCATTTTCTCCTTTTTGCTCCCTTCCATAAATAACGCTTTCCACTTTCAACCTATTTTAACCCTATAATCTCATCAAAAGTCGAATTTTAGAAAACGAAGTTAAAAGCATTTCATTATTCGTTTTACAGAGTATGACGTATGCTAAGTTAAAAAAAAAAAAAAAAAAAATCTTATCTAGCATTAACGTTTTCTATTTTTCCCTTTTTGACCACGTAAAAGGTTGAATTTCGGAAAATATTTGCTAAGCTGCCGTTTTCTACCTATAAACCATATGTTCCTATCAAATTTCAGCTTTACCAGGTCAAGTGGTTTTCGAGATTTTGTGTTCACAGTCAGCGAGTGAGTGCTTTTATGTTTATAGGTAGCTACAAATTGTGTAATATATATATAATATAATAATTTTATTTCAAATCTCTCGGCTAATTGTAAAAATGCAATACAACGTATAAGTATTATTACCTGGTCGTAGTAAAGATACTTTTATGCGTGTATTTAACTTAATGGAAAACGAATCGCGTTTTGTTTAAATCAATCTCGGTCCGTAATCTGGTTTTTTATGGCACTTCACGAAAATGGATCTACTCATAAGCTCAGCTTTCGGTATTATGTGAAATAAGTCAATAATGGGGGAGGGCATCTACTTTCCCCACTCCTCCCTTTGCTGCACACCCCTACGTGTATAGTATACACACTGCAGTCACGCGCGTGGCGTGCTTCCAAAACCTATTCGATAAGAGTGCTTGTATTCAGTTATAGATTTCACAATGCCCCCCTACTTCATTCGATTCCCTAACCGATTTCGGATTTGATTTAGTAAATCGTGTAACATCAGTAAATAATAATAATTACCTTTACGACTGTCGTTCAATAAATCAAAATGTATGTAAACGTGTCGACTGTTGTTTTAGGAGAATTTCGCAATAAATGATACACGCCTAAACATAACAAATTTGTTCGGTGTTGACTATTCTATAGTTAAACGGTTAGTAATAAATAATTGTTTTAAGTATGTGTACTAGTATGCAGTGCAATAAATTAATGATTTATGAAAAAATTGTTCATAACTGCTGTACAGCAGTAATGTTATATTACATTTTATTATTGTTCTTTATTACATTGTAATAGTGATACTGGGGAAATAATTACGAACATACATTATACAACGTAATAATTGAAAATAATATGTTCTTATGCATTAGTCATTACAATTTGAATCTATTGAATAAAGACTTATTTTATTATGAGATATTATTTGAAATTATAAAAGATGATAAAACGGTTAACAACAAAACGATTAGAGGGAATGTACAATTTTAATAAAATAGAATAACAAATCGTTAAATTGTAAGTTTTAAACATTTTTTTATTTAATATTTTTTATGTGTATGAATTATCAATATGTTTATTTATATTGACTAAACGTTTTGAGGTCAAATAATATACCAAGTGGATTTTTTCATTATATTTTTTTCATAATTACGGTTCGGGAATTATTGCACACAAATTACTGGAAATATGCATGCAAATATGTACCTAAAATAACTAAAATATGCAACTGATTTTTTTTTTTTTTTTTAAATTTGATATATTACATTTTAAATTCAGACAATGGTTATGTATATTTATCGACGTATAACAGTTAAAGGAAATGAAAAACGCTGGACATATATCGTATTTTGGACGTTCTTTGCTTCTTGGGCGAGATACTTTTGGTGGGTGTATTACATTTTAGAGAAATGATATATCTTTTCTTAATAAAACGAAAAAAATAACCCTCAGATTTGTAAAACCAATATATTTTTTGCTTCGGTCTCAACTTAAAATGATGTTAACCTTTAAAATAAATCTGTTAAGCATAAAACGTAAAGATACATAAGTGTGCTGTAAATTTGTCATATTACGTATATGCGTAAATATGATATAAATTTCTCAAATAATATGCGTTTTTCCTAATTAATCGCAAAATATGAAAAAATATTCACAACAATTTTTTGAATCCATTGATGTCTTGAAACAAATATATATCTCACTTAGATTATTCCTTGGAGCCATTAACAAAGAACATGCAAACGCAACAAGTCCCGAACCCTATTCATAATGTTATGTGTGAAATTTCAAATTTTAATTGATTAAGAGGTCGTTTTGACGATACATTTTTGACTACTCGATGGTCTCAAATGTTTTGAATTTACTCCGAACTGATCAAATTTTTCAAAATGTATATATTTTGCAGATTTCCAATGACGGATAACCACCGCCAGCTGCAGTCCGATCCCATTCAGAACTCAAAATAGAGAAGCAAATGAAAAACGAGCACGCCGCCTACATCGTTTTACAAGTACGCGTATTCATCACTGGAATTTTCCGAATTTTGTGTATAATAACAAAACAATGGATCCACCCTATTGTGTCGTGATCCAAATTTTCGTGTATGATGAATTCATCAATACAAAGCGGTCGCGTCACATCGGCTACTGCCACGACACACGCTTCGCGGCTCGCCGATTCAACAATAATTATTACTCGTAATGCGCAACGCGTAATGAAATTAATTATGTCGTCGATATTAATAATATAATATAATCGTCGGGCCGTACAACGTGTGTGGATATTTATTGCGAATAAACAAAGAACCGTTTTGCGAGCGCGTTATCCCAGCGCGGGAGGGGATTTTCGCGTTTTTGTTTGTTTTTTGAAACCACCGCCGTTTGATATGATCACACACAGTTATCTGTGCATTGAAACCCCTAACTCGTGAACCTACGGGTTTCTCGTATTGTTGTGAATTCCCTCCGTAAAAACAGCTATGCCAATATCACGTCATAATAATTATTCAATCGTACCTCTACCTACGCTGACGATATTTGAATAGTAATAATAAATGGATATGAAATTGAAAAAGCTGGACTTATTTCCCATACCGTGAGCATTCTTCGCTTCTGGGGTAAGATACTCACGGTGGATATTATGTTATATCAATAAAAAAAGAAATGACGATACGTCATCTAATGTGTTTGCCGTTAAAATAATCCAGCGTTTGCCGATTTAATGAAAATGCTTAGTTTTCCCCGTAATTTGATATTTAAACATCTCATAATTAGACATGAATATATAATTGATAGTAAACAAAAATATAGTGTATACATGAGAGTGAGCCAGTGGCGTATTTGAGGGGAAGGCGATGGGTGGAAAGCCCCCTCTTTGGGTTTTTTTCATCGAGATGTAATATTATATATTTAAAAAATTATAAACGTTCATTTATTGAGGGCCATTTTTAAAAGAAGAAGAAAAAGAAGATTTTGCTGTAACTAATAATTATATTTGTAACTAACACTTAATTTAAAATTTTATTTTGAGTGAAATTAAGAAACACTCGATAAAATTTATTCAATTTGTCGTTGACAACAATAATTTTTTTAGTTACAAAATTAAAAAAAAATTATTATACATTATTTTTTATCAAATACCTGTTTCATTTATAAATTTATAATAATAGATAAATGTACTATTAAATTCTTTTACTTTTGTCATGATTACGAATTTTTACACAAAAACGAGTTATACCCGTGTTATCAATTTTATGAATATGATATGGTTCTATGGTTTATTTAATAAGCTTGAGGAGACTGAATGTAGGTGAGCACGATTATTGTCAAAAATTTGGACGACAAAAAGAACCTAACCTAGTAACCTTGTTCTATTATAAGAATGATGAAAAAATATTTTAGGATAAGAATAATTTACAAATCGCCCCCTCCTTGGTAGAGCTTCAGTTACGCTACTGGAGTGAGCTTGTATTGTAATTGTCAACCCTTAAAACAAAACACTGCAAATATTATTATGAAATAATAAACGAAATCTGCCGTTTTTCGTGTTAACAGTCGTGTACGAGTCGGAATTATAACCTTAAACGCGTTTGTGAAACGCTCGTTTTAACTGTATATATTTTGTAATGATAGTCGTTTATTGCAGTGAGCCGCAGCGTAGGGAGATGAGGATAAGGATCGTCGTCGTAGGTGGCTGGACCGATTCTGCAGCCTCTCGGTCCACACGCGTCACGGCGCACCTTTGCAACAGATTGTAATTAGAAAAAGAAAAGAAAAAAAAATCGCGAAGCTTAAACGCTTTTGTTCGACGACCGGAGAAATACGTTACCATCTCAAATTGCTCGTTTTCGTCTCGAAAACACTTCTCCGAAGGTGAGTATTCCACTCGAATGCGCCTCTGCCTTCGCGTGGCTACTACCACTGCCCGGACGAAAGCAATTTATTTACTAACTTAAACTAGACCGCGGTTATTTGTTTTAAATGATAAACAACAGCGTTTAGAGCGTTTTTCTCATTTCCGAATAAACAACAAAAGTTTCAACGGTCGCCTTTTCTCAGCCGCCGCCGCCGAACAGACGAAACGCATTAATTTGGTCGTTCGGCCAAAAAAATAAAAAACAATAAGGCGTATTCGACTTTCAACCCCTCTTCTCCTCCACCCGTCACCATGTATTATCACCGAAGCTTCGATGCTGCACATTTTGTTTGTTTTTTGTTGCAAATAAATTCTGTTGATGTGCATAAAAATTTCGAACAAGATCGATAAGTTTCGAGCAAGACCGAAGCCAGAGCATGATATTTCGGGAGGGGTTTTAGATTATAAAGACGTATTTTGACTAAATAAATTAGGACAAAAACATTTTCAACAAAATCTGTTTGCCATAATTATAATTACAATATCGTGAAGTTTATGCAGTTTTACTTAAAATAATATTATTAATTATTATAATTGTTATATAATTTTATTTATTTTGATTTAAAAATAAATTTCAGGGCGGGTTTGAACTCTGAAACCCCTCCCCTGGATACGGCCTTGGTTTCGAGAGTTTAACGCGAAATAAAATTACTCAAAAAACGCTTTTCTACGAAATACTGTTTTTAATAAAAGATAATAACGTTTGTGTGATTTTTCTTCAAGAATATAATATAATTTTACTGTTGAAACCAGTCGAATTAAATGCGCATCGCTTCTACGAGTAGTTGGCGCTTATGATTCACTTCACTAGTGAAAAATGTGTTCGAATTATTGTAAAAAAAAAAAAAAAAACTATGAGGTTTAAAAGTGACCGTTTTAAAAAGTTGACGTTTTAAATAACTATCGTTATTATCTCTAAACTATTTATTATTAGTGCTGGTAAAGTTGTGAATTTAAAATGAAAGTTTATTTTCGAGATTAATATTGTAAGACCGATTCGGTTTGAAATGTAAATATCGTTAATATTCTACCGAAATATACGTACACCGGAGGAAAAAAGTTTTCACGATACTCCGCGTCTAACAAACACCTAAATTTATTGAGTTTTTAAACAATTTAAGGCGGGAAATATAGCTTGAAATTAATTAACTCTACCGCGTGATGGTTGTATATCATTCGAAAGTCTGAAAACGCGTTTCAGATAGAAGATCTGTCATTCAATAATTTAATTAAAACGTAAAAACCGTCGTAGACCACGGAAAAACTGAAACGGTGTTAATTATAATTATTATTGGTTCGTGTTATTCCGAACACAAAGCCACACTCTCACAAAACACACAGTGGGGTGAAACATCTCTAAAAAAAAAAAAAAAAAAAAACGCCGCCTTATGAATAAAATGGTAATTTGTATCGATCGGAATTCAGAAAGGTATTATGTAAACTGCAAACATATAATAATAAAATATGTTTCACCACGAAAAACACATTTTTTATTTTCAACAAATAGACAGTGGTGAATCGTTAAAACCGAAAAAAAAGCAATCGAAAGTCGAGTGTTTTCCGAAACAATTTTTTTCGACAGCAAAATTCTTTGGACATGCAAGTCTGTGATGAAGTCAAGTCATGACAAAGGATATGAAGGGACAAAGAAGCCGATATATATTCGACATATTGTATTCTAAAATAAAACAAAATGATACCGAGGCCGAGTATTATATTATACATTTGATTGTTATAAAATAAAATATGTTTTATAACGCCGAAAGTCATAATATAACAAAGTGTTATAAAATATTTATGTTATAATGACTCTATCTGTTTGTGTACAATTTAAAAAAATCAATAAAAAATAGTGTGTTCTTCGCACGTCTTGTGGGATACTCTTGACGGGCGCATTGAGTTTTAAAGAAACAATAAATCATTTCTTCAACAAAACGATTTTGAACTAATACACTATTTTGATTATCAGTTTTGAAGAATTAAAATTAAACGTTGAACTATAATTTATTATTTTTTTTACATACAACATTTATGAAAAACGAAAATTGATTTTCATACATTCATATACAACACCTAATGGATATTCCATAAATAATTTCAAATTACAATAAAATATAAGCACCATAATAAAATAAAATAAAACGGCTCTAATTATCGTAAATCAACATTTATGCGCTGTAACATAATTTTTACTAATGTTTATCGTGGCACATGTAGTCAGTCACGGTTAAAAAATACAAAATATCCATATGCAAAAAATAAACAAATATTTTAATCGCTTGAACTCTCGAGTCTCACCGCGGTTGTGTCATCATTAGGGTCCGGAACTTGATGACCTAAAAATATGTAAAAAAATGCACTAAAAATATGCATAAAATGACATTAAAGTATTAAAAAATGACATTAAATATATATATATATATATATTACATTTTATACACTCGAAAAAAAGATATTAATATATTCTTAATAATAATATAGTGAAATTTCTTTTTTTGTCCAAATTCTTAAACTACTACTGTAAAAATGACATTAAGCATTTATGTTTTATATTTTGTAAACTCGAAAAAAAAATTGAGAATACTCAAGAATACTACTTTTCTTAAAATTTTGTTTTTTGACTACTCTGTAACAGTATACATATCGACTGTTAACCCTACAGCCGACATGTATATATCTCAAAATTGATAGGTATTTCAAATAATATAAACAAAATTAATATAAAAGATGAATGAAAAATTTTAAAAAGTGCAGTTAAATGTACAAAATGTAGAAAAATGAAAAAAAATGCACCAAAAATATTAAAAAATGACCGTAAATCGAAAAATTCCCCAAAAAAATGCAAAATAAAAATTGTGCCATTAGATTCTATTTGATTGTGCCATTAGATTCTATATGATGAATCAAATTTCTGTAGAGACGAGCAACATACTATAGCAAAAAAAAAAAAAAAAAAAATATGCAAATGCATCAAGTTCCATTTACGCACCACCACAATCAGTCCCTATACATATACGTCTTCACGGTCGTAGTTTCTATCTTTACCCCGCGAAAGACCCCCCCCCGCTGGCTGGCTGAATTAACGTCGTACTTCGAGAACGGCCATAACTCAAAAACGATTGATCCCGATTTCGCCATAATTATTTTTAAATCTCGGACGTACATTAGATTTCGGTAAAACAGATTTATGACCGCTTTGCGACCGTTCAGCACGTTATATGTGTGTGTGTGTGTGTGTGTGTGTGTGTGTATAATACTCTATATACGAGTAAATCAATATAAAAACACTTCATTGATTATTTCTCACTGGTCGAGGGCGAAAAAAAAAGGCTCGCACAGAAGACCACAACAACGACGGCGCGGTTTAGAACGCCATACGAACGAACGTAAAAACGTAAAAAAAAAAAAAAAAAACCTAAACAAATTAAAAACCGTTTTGATGAAAGCAGAATTTATATAAAGTAATACAAATGAAATAATAATATTGCTTTTAAAAAATGGTTAATAATGAAAGGTAGCTCGAGTGGAACACGGTACCGTGAAACAATCGAAAACCGCGTATAATTAAACACAAATTAAGTTACACCTAAATGAAATACGACATAAATTAAATTCATTATGACGTGTATCTATTATTCAAATATGTACATCGTGTTGTATTGTTACGGCGGCGGAATGTACTGTTGTTATCCGGTCGACTCATTTCTTAGTGCCAAATTATAATTATTATTGTGTACCCGCAAACGTATTTCTCTGTCATCAAAATATTATATTACTTACATACTAATGTTATTGTTATTTTAGATTGTGACTGCAGTGAAGAGCACTGGTGGGTTAACAATAGTGATTTTATTGTTTTTTGTTTTTTTTCAATGAACAGTTTTTTGTGTAGTCAAAGTAAAAAAATCTCTAAAATCACCTTTTGATCTAGTTTTTATAATATTGATTAAAGTTAAAATTTGTAACATCAAATAATGTTTTCTTTTTTTTACAATAAAAATATCATAAAACGTTTAATTCTTAATCTTGTAATTTTTTTTTTGTATCCAAAGATTTGTCTCGTGTTTTTTTTTTTTAATCGTGGACAAATTTTCTTAAAAGTGGTCTATTAATCTAAAAAACGGCAGGATTATTATCGTTATTATTTTGTAACGCATTAAAATTATTGATTTTAGGGTAGGAAATTGTATACAAGTTTTCTCATAGATAAATTTATTTATACTTACAAAAAATAAATCTACTTATATCTATATAGATTCTTAAAATACTTACTACTTACTACTATATATATATATACAGAAAGAGAGAGAGTGAGTCGATAGAATATTATCTTCTATAACTCAAAGACAGTAATTATTGAAAAATCGTCTTTTGTTAAACGAATAACATTACACAACATGGGTAGTCTATACACTTTTAAGTGCATTATTTTTAGATTCTGAACGAAGTGAAGGAGCTAGTGTTTTTACAATGATGTTCATATTTTTTTTATTGTTTTTCTTTTTTTTTCTTTTTATTTTTTTCTGTGTACAACTTTTCATATACAAATACTTGTTCAAAAGTTTCGATCAATAACTTTTTGAAACCAGATTTGCCTCTAGATTGTACTTTAGAGAAGTCATTTTTTTAAATTTCTCAATTCTTCAATGTTTTTTTTGGAAAAAACTACCCAAAATTTGACAAAAACGACTCGAAAACCATCATTTTTTGATAAGAATTTTATGAAAATTTAAACATAGATAGAAAATCCTATAAAAAAGATTTTGGCTCAAGAAAATGTTGAAAATGTGAAAAAAAATTTTGGATATTTTTCTAACATTTTTTTTTTATATTATTAACTTCCCTCGTTCAGAATCGTTTAATCGAAGAAATGATTTATCGTTTCTTTAAAATTTAATACACCCGTCAAGAGAAACCCACCCATCGTGCGAAGTATGTCCGGCTTTTTTATTTTGACTTATTAAACTTTGCCGATTCAAAAATTGCAAATTTACTTTGTCGAGTATAAACAGGGGCACATCCAAATTCAACCCTCCTCCGCCGCGCAAAATTGTATCTAAAAATGATTTATTAATTTTCCTTGATGATTTTTTTTTTTTTCATTTTCTACGTGTCATTAGCACTAAAAAGAATATTTGATTATTATTTTTAGTGTTCTTCGAATTTCGTTAGTGTGCCTTGACAGACGTCGATTATATATTTGATTTCATCTCACGTATACCTCAGGACAGTGGTACTTAAATTTTTTTCATTCGTGTCACAAGCTTGACCACGATATTTTTTCACTAAGTCACCTTAGCGTTTAACTATTTTCAGTAGGGCTCGGATTTTAAAAAGTCATAAAATATGCGTTTATGCGCCAAATTTTTTTTTTAAATTTAACATAATATTTAATATGTTTGATATGTTCTAAAAACATTTTTCTTCTTCTGAAATAGTTTTATTCAAAACATTATGTTAAAAAAAATTTACTGACTGAAAATAACTTTACTTTAAAAATTTCATAATGTCCGGGAATAAATTATCCACCCGAATTTTTTTTTCCCCAAAATGTTCTCACGTCTCTCGATTATCAAATCGAAATGTCCCCACGTTGCACAGCAAGCCTAAGCATATTTTTGATTTGCAGAGCGAAGCGGAGTCGACCAAACACCCATCATAATTACATATGATAAGTTCTGTACTTCGATTGGAGATAAAATGGTCGTCTAGCTAATAAAAAATTTCGAAAAAGCAATATCTGGATGAGACGTCTAATCGAAAAGCGAAATTACGAAGAACGCAGTTTCGGGGATTTTCAAGTTTTAATTAAATGCAGACGGCGAACGCGTAAAAAAGGAAAGTGAATAACGTCAAAACGCCATATTATGCATATATATATATATATATTTGAACAGAAATGAAAGTGTTTTATGGGATTATATCGTCGAATTTGAATAATGAACTTAAAATATCAAAACGGATAAAAATGCTTTTGTTTGAATACATAATGAACCGCAAACGGTGAGTAATTATAATTCGTTTCAAATTCCACCTGTATAATATAATTACAATACGATATTGTTCAGTCTTTTCAATTATTTATGCGTTCAAAACGGTAAATAATTGCTGTGAAACATTTATTTATAATATCGAAAAACAATACATAACTATCAGAACGTTTCATTGAAAATATTTTTATTGTACATTCGGAATCACTTTTGAAAATAATTATTAATAGAGATTAATAGGCAATGATGATTTAAAAAAATACACAAAAGGTTCTAAAAAAAAAAAACAATCTTAATTAGCCTAATTAAAATTACCAAAAAAAAAAAATAAAATACACTCCTTAAATAATTATAACATTAATTTTTTGGTTTAAATTGAGTAAAATTTTGAGCGAACAAAGAATTAAACATTTTACTAGGATTTGATTGGAAAAAAAAAAAAAGTACGGATAAAAGTAGGTAATGTTTTTCGCTTATCTTGTGTATTTTTATCTTTTTACTTTTTTTTTGTCTTATGTATTTTTTGATGCTATTAAGTACGACCAGTTCGTCGTCGCCACAATATTATAGATACTATCTATAGCGGCCGTGGTCGTTGCCAAATGAAATTCGATATTGTGGTACTATGTTCCCTCAATTATAATTGATTTATTATTTATAGACTATTGCTATTGTGTTTATGGAGTAATTCGTGTAAACATATTTATTAACAAATAGTTACATATTATTCAGTGTAATATATTGTAATAACTAGGGCTAGGGACTTATAGCTCTAAAGAAACTTAAAATATGCATGCATTTATGCTCTAAAAATGTACCAAATATGCTATAAAATTTACGAAATATGCGAAAATGTTAAAATAATCTCTTATAAAACATTAATTTCACAGTAAAAACTCAAAATATTTAAAAATTGTATTGTATATTGTATTTTAATATGTATTATTAATTATTTTTCTATTATTTATGATTTTTTTAATCTTTATTCTTTTTAAGCTTACATTTAAACAAATAAAAATATCAAATAATATTCAATCAGTTCTTCGAGGAAAAATTTTCCAATGCCAAGAAAACTTAAATTAAATATATTGAAAAATAGGTGAAATATGATCTTAAAATTCAAATATAACCGAATTATGCGCTTATATCGAAAAAAGAGTTAAATAATATGCAAAATATGCAAATTAAAGGCAACTGTATACAACTCCTGGTGTCATGAAACGCATTTCTATATTACTTAGTTATGTTCTGAATGATTTTTGAAAAACATGCTAACTCTTATAAGTTCCTAGCCCTAGTAATAACTTTATAATATTCATCAATAAAACGAATCATTTTATTTATTTAATTATCGAACTTTGATGATGCTTATATTTAGGAATATATAATAATTTAGGTGCATATAAAACGCCACTTCATCACACTAATGATTTACGAATTTCACTCACTCTGTACAGCACTTGTCGTATTGTTATAGTTTGGTTTTATGGTGGAACGTGCGCTAAAATGTACGAAATCGTTCAGAATCGTTTTATTGAAGTAATGATTTGTCGTTTTTTTCAAAACTCAATACACTCGTCAAGAATATCCCACCCGACGAGCGAAGCACGCGCTTTTTTTAAAATTTTAAATAGAAAACTAGTGGAATTAGTTCACTTATTAGTTATAATTATAATACTCGAAAAACAAAACTCGGGAGTAGTAACATAAATCTGAGAATAAGAAATTAAATTCTCGTCCGAAAAAATTAAAGAGATAAATTATAGGAATTCACGATAAACATTTTTATCTTTAATTTGAGACGTATGAGCCCAATAATGTAATCGCCCGTTGTGTTTAACTGATTTCCTTTGAAAACCGCATAAATAATGGTCCGTTCCGTTTCCTATGTATTAGATATTATGTTTCCGAGGACCGTGTTTTTTAAGACCGTGTGCAATATTCTCAGAAATGCAGATGGCTCTCTCATTGTTCAAACAAACTAAACTAAATGGGTTATACGGAAAATTTAATTTATTTTTCATTTCGTTTCTTAATTCGATATTGGTCTACTACAACTGTGCTCACCTAATAAGTACATATATATTATAATTATATTGTTATGTTTGATTTATGCGACATCTCTGTTTTCCAATGTACTCCGGGTATTCGTGTAATTTTATAAAATTATTTAATATATGTGACGTACACACGAAACGGTAAATCATTATTTTATTTAAATATATATATAAAAAAAAAAAAAAAAATGTTATTAAAAGAAACGTACATAAATGTACGTTTATATTAATGCTATACAAGGTATTTCGTCGTAAATCTCGGAGAAGAACTTGTTTTCCAATAAAGTTGTTTTAAATGTTTGATTTTTGTTAATTTGTATTAATACATTTTAAACAAAATAATTGCCGACTACGAGTTGGTTTCCCTTTTGTCGAATTGGTTATGTTGAATTAAATTTTCAAATTATTATGATATAATCAACCAGCAACGATTTCCTTTTCGTTTAAGAAATATTTTAATAATAAAAAAGCCGGACATACTTCGCACGATGGGTGTAATTCGCACGACGGGTGATATTCTCTTGACGGGCGTATTAAATTTTAAAGAAACGATAAATCATTTCTTCAGTAAAACGATTCTGAACAAAGGAAGTTAATAATATAAGAAAAAAAAAATGTTCGAAAAAATGTCCAAATTTTTTTTTTTACATTTTCAACATTTTCTTGCGCCAAAATCTTTTTTATGGGATTTTCTATCTATGTTTACTCGTCGCTTCGTTCTGCTCCATCTATATACACCCCTAGACTTGTTGCGTGACGTGGGGATATTTTGGTAACGAAACGTCAAAATTTTCACAAGTCCAACGTTCAATATTTCCCGGTAGTTCTTTTTACAATCTGTATTTGATTTATCTTTATTCGGGAACCAATTCGTACACTTTATTTTTGACCCGGGAACCAATTTCGCGTTTCCCAAAATAATTATTTTATTGTCAATTTTATCATCAATATATTATTTTGATTACAATACATAATTATAAATTCTTATGTGCATAGATTATTTTTTACGGGTTTTTAATTTTTGATTTTAGATTCTGAACGAAGTGAAGAAGCTAGTATTTTTACAATGATGTTTATTTATTTTTTTTATTTTTTTTCCTTTTTTTTTCTGTGTACAACTTTTTGTATGGAAAAATACTTGTCGAAAAGTTTCGATCAGTAACTTTTTGAATCCGGATTTGCCTCTAGATTGTACTTTATAGAGGTCATTTATTTAAATTTCTCAATTCTTCAATTACTTTTATGGAAAAAACTACCCAAAATTTGACATAAACGACTCGGAAATCATCATTTTTTGATCCGATCTATATGAAAATTTAAAGATAGAAAATCATACAAGAAAGATTTCGGTGTAAGAAAATTTTGAAAATGTGAAAAAATAATTTTGGACATTTTTCTAACATTTTTTTTTTCTCATTTATTTTTTTTTATTATTAACTTCCCTCGTTCAGAATCGTTTTATTAAAGAAATGATTTATCGTTTCTTGAAAATTCAATACACCCGTCAAGAGAATCCCACCCGTCTTGCGAAGAACACCCATCGTGCGAAGTATGTCCGGCTTTTGTTAATTTCTATTAATACATTTTAAACAAAATAATTATTTTATTGTCAATTTTATTATCAATATATTTTGATTACAATACGTAATTCCAATTCCTTTATGTGCATACATAATTTTTTACGGGTTTTTTAATTTTTGATTTTTTTTTTATGTTGTGGCTTACACGGAAATTACATGTTACCCTATTATTACTCGGTATAATAGTCGCGGGACACCGCGTGATGTGTGTCCTCGGTAATCAGCAGAGTGTACACATAAAATTAGTGCATAAGAATGACGGTAAATGTATATAAAAGGATTGAAGCCATAATTTCGCATTTTACGAGTTCGCGTTTAATAGCGTTGATAGCTTAATTTACGATTTACAAAACAAATAAAACGAACAGTGTTTTCAGGGTTTTAACGTTGTATTATATTTTGTGTGTCGAAGCTTAACGTCTCTCTCTATGCGCGATCGCTCTATAATCTATATTATTATTATTATTATGTATTCAGCTCCAAAACTTCACAACACTCACATCGCATTTCCCTTATTGCCAAAATCGTCGGATCGCTTGATTACTAACTATAACATATAAAACATACGTACACCCCCCCCACATCTTACGTGTTTCTCAAATATGCTCAGTGGCGTATTTAAGGGGGTCGAAAGGGGCAAATGCCCCGGGCGCCATGATTTGAGGGGCACCAACATTTTAGAGTTTCTTAAAAAAAAAATTCATCTCTAATTATATAAAAATATATTCATTTGATTATCTTCTTATCTGATTCGTTCAATTTTTTTTTTTTTTTTTCTATCACATAGAATAAGACATTTCTAGCCGTTGGCTATTTATATCTACGGATGAAAAAGTAATTCATTTCAACATAGCATAATATAACTTTTACTATTTTACTAAAATTGATTATTTGGTATAATTTGTTAATTGAATAAAACACTGAAATATTATATAGATACTGTTAAACCCTAGAATATCCATTTTAAAATATTATTCGAAATAAGTAAGAGGCACATTTTTTGTTATTGAGGGTGGGGAGAGGGAAGGTCTGAGGTTGTAAAAACTATCAACGAGTTAGTGGCGGTAAAATTATTTCGCCCCGGGGCGCATATATTCTAAATGCTTTTATATTGTGTACTTCAAGTTTAATATTTTATTCTCATTGTTTTCCCAGCTGGGAATCGATTGAATAATAATTTTGAAAATTATGTCGTTCGTTCACAATGATTGGTGTAAGAAGTCTTTCTGGCTCGAAAATATAGTTTAGAAATGAAAAAAAAAAATACACATTTTTTTTTTTTTCTCTATTGCGGTGTGATCATTTCGTGTTACTACGCAATACGAATATTTATTTATATTCTACGTATTCGCATCACTACTACGTGATCGGACTATTTTATACAATCGAAATCGAGAGGAAAACACTCTACTGTGTGTATAGCTCTGAATTTCGAACCGACCGCGAACGTTTTGGATCCACAGAAACACAAGTAAGTGTGAATAATGTTTCCCGTGCGCACGCGAAAATCAGCGTTTTGATCACGGGGTGTTGGTTTATAATACAGTTCCTACCGTTGTAAACCATTTTGGACGAGGGGTTTTCGAAATTGTCCCATTTAATTGCGCCGTTCTTGATCTCGAACGGTCGATTTACGCGCGCTTATAACACTAAACGACTAAACAAACAGGTATTTTCGTCTGAACTTCGAAATTGAATTCAATAACAGTACGTATAAAACGATCACACACCGCGGTACGTCCACGACCGTATTAATATTCAGTTATATAACGATTTATTTCACCGTCAGTTTTGAGTTAAAGGAAAAATAATATTTTCATCCGACGACGTTGAGAAATCATTTCTGTCGATCAGATTTTTTTACAGCAACATCTAGAGATGTTAAATTTCAGAAATTTAATTTTTGAGAAATTTCATGAAATTTCTGAAATGTGTATAAAATAATACTCAATATAACATACCTAGTTATTCATATAAATATTATTTATATATTTTTTTTTAACAAATCATATACGATTAATAAAAAAGCTTATTACTTTAAAATTTACATATTATATTTATACAAAATAACTTTGTACTTATATGTACTCATATTTTCATATGTTTTATCAAAACAACATTTACGTAAACAAAAACCGTTATTCAAATGGTTTTACTAAGAAATTTCTAAATTGAAATTTCCCACTTACATCCAGGGATGGGCAAAATACTTTTAAAATTGTATTTAAATACTTAATACTAAATACTTTAATTTTCATGGAATTAATACAAGATACAAAATATATTTGATTTCTATAAGTAAATACAAAAAACAAAATACATTAATTATCTCCGAGGAAATACAAAATACATTAGAAAAAAATTAATTATAGGTAACGTACAACTATACAGTACAGTACCATAAACGAAATTCCTTGCTGTATTCACACTGCGTCATCAAACAATATAAATTCAAAACATTCATCACTACAATAATTATTAATAATAATAAAGATAAGTACAATATAATTTTTTTTAAAAAATAACATAGTCACTGGTATAAACACAAAATTATTTTTTCCCAATTTTTTTTTCAATATTTATGTATGTATTATGAACAGTCCGATTAATTGTTAATTGGCCGGTGTAAAAAGTATTTAGTATTTACTTGGAATTATTTTATTTTCCAAAATATTAAATACCAAATACATTAAATAAAAATAATATTTAAATACAAGATACAAAATACTTTAGAAGAATACTCAGTTAATACTAAATACAAGATATAATTGTATTTGAAATACTGCCCACCCCTGCTTACATCACTAGTAACATTATAATTATTTGCATTAACAGGATTACCTGATATTATAATGGTAAATTTGTAATTAATTAAAGCTGGACGAGTTGGTAGTTTTTTCAACTAGTTATTTAGATGTAAAAACTCAGAAAATAATAAAACTTAAAATCAGAATAAAAGTATTTTTTATTGCTAAATTTTTTTTTGTTTGATATATAAAGTATTTATACATTGTTAAATCAATAATATTATTTGAACAAAATTATCGACGAGGAAAGAAATATTTGAATATAATTTATTTTGTTTCCATGGAAATGAATTAATTTCGACTAGTTAAGCCAGAATGTTATAACGAATTAAAATTAACTAGTCGAGTTGTAAAATTATTAAAAAGATAACTTTTTTATTTTATTTTAATTTTCTAAATAGTATTAATAATATTTTCGTATGGTTTATTCGATATGAATTCACAACAGGTTAAAATAAATAAAAGAAACAACAAATTATTTCTTCGATAAGGCGATTCTGAAAACGAAGAAGTTAATAGTATAAAGAACAGTTATGGTTATCATTTTCAACACACTCATCAAGAGTATTTGACCCGATGAGCGAAGTATGTCCGGCTTTCTTGTCTTTACTTTACTACTTTTTAGCTAATAAATAAAGGAAAAAAAAATTTAATGAGAAAAAAAAAGTGTTAGAAAAATGCCCATAATTTTTATTCACATTTTCAAAATTTTTTTGCATCAAAATGTTTCTTATATTATTTTCTCGCTATGTGTTTAAATTTTTATAAAGTTTAATCAAAAAATTATGGTTTCCGAGTCTTTTTTTTCGAATTTTGGGTAGTTCCCCTTCTCTCGAAAAAAAAGTGAAGAATTCAGAAATTCAATAAATGATCTCTTTAATGTATTAATTAGAGACAATTATATAATTGAAATCTGTTATTATATCAAAACAATAATATGGTTTTACTTATGATCGACGTAAATCGATCGCTTTCAAGCAAACATAGTGACAAAGTAAGTCTATATTATAATATAAGGATATTGTGAGTTGACGATGGTTGACAATATCACTCCCGTAATGCTCCAGTGAGAGATTATAAACCACGCCGTGTGATCAACAAGAGATGATGAATTAAGGTTCAAAATAAACGGAAAACCACCTTCGTTGGATTATTATAAAATTATACGCTGATACCCACGTGACGTGCGCGACTTAAATTAGTAACAAAATCAATTAAAACGTGTTTACTTATTGAAATCAGAAAACAGGATCAGACACCAGCAACGAAATTGGGTTTAATCGACATTAAGGTGTTTAGAGACATACAAATATAATATTTATTTAAGCAAATCCATTTGAGTCCATCAAATACGAGAATGTCGATGACAATACTTTGTTATAACCGTTGCTTAACATGACGACGATACTTTCATCGGAGACAGTGGTACATATAAGTATTTTCTCAGAATCATTTGTGATTTTATCACTGTTGTAATTATTATATTTCGAATTTTCGAAAACGCGCAATATCCTCTCGTCATTCACACGGAACGGCAAAAGTATGTTCGAACGGTCGGGTCGCGTTCGTAGGGCTGACTGAAAAAATAATTAAACGAGTGCTCGTGGGAGAAGTATGATGAAAGAAGAAGAGGCTCCTCGTAATGTCTCGCAACGCTAGGAGCAAAACCACGACGTAGTGAGATACTTAAAGAAGTTTCGAGGAGGCGCATTCAATTGGACGCGGCTTATGAAAGGCCACAAGTGGAAATGTGTTGTGGTGGCAGCAATGCTGCTGGGTCTGCTGCAATCCTACGGGGTCCGTTAAGCATTATTAAAGAATAACGTGATTTTATTATTTTAAATGAAGTATTCGTGCTTTAATCCATTTGGTTTTGTTCAATATGCAATACGATAAATTCTTATTGTGTATTTGTGTCATTAGGAGGTACTCAAAAGACAAACAATAATATTACATTTTTTATGTAAAATCAATAATTAATAATATCTTATTATTAATAAAACCAAGAAATTATAAAATATTCAGATATTATTTAATGATAGTACAATATTAGAAAATTAGCAAACAGTTCAAAATTAAGTGAAATTTATAAATCAGTTTAAAATTCTTTACAATGAATTATTATCTGTTTATAACTTTTTAAGAATTAAATAAAAATTTAAAAAAAAAAATCACAAATTTTATTAAAAACTCTAGTTCCCTGTTTTTATTTGCCAATTCATCAATAATTTCATCAGTATAAGTATCCAAATCTCGAATTTTCTTTTCAGGAACACTGCTGCGTATGTTTGTGAAATATCAAAAGAATCCTTTCTTAATACGGTACGCTTCACATTGCCCGTTTGAATATTAAAATCTAAAAATACATCAATGATATGAAATTTCCAGTACTTCTAGCTCCATTATTTTTGAAGTTATACTAAAAAATAAATTTCAAATTTAGACGAATTCCGGCAATAGCATATTTTACTGTTTTTTTTTTTTTTTCATAAATTTTTCGACAGATTTTCTTTGTTTTTAGAAAAAGTACCTTTTGAGAAATTTGAAAAATTACCACTTTAAAGTACGATATGTGTGTGATTTCCGTTCTAAAAAGTTACTGATTGAAATTTTTGACAAATATTTCTATACCAAACAGTGTGAGAAGAAAAAAATAAATATTATTGCAAAATCATAAGCTTCTTCGCTCCGTTTAGAATTCTAAAATTATTCTTGTTATGTTTTTTAAGCTTTTATAAAAATATTATTCTAGACGTCAGTGATTAAATTAAATGTACGTACAAAAATGAGTTTTTTTATTTTATTGTCATTGCTTTTGCTCTCGCTTTTATTTTTGTTTTTTTTTTTTTTTTTTGTTTTTTAATATGAAAAACCAACGTTTAGAATGAAATTAATTATTAATGCTGGAGGGTAATGGGAGTTGAAAAAGAGAGATTAATATCAGGTGAAGAATGTCCGTAAGATGAGAAATGAAAAAAAAATAAAAAAAATAATAAACACGCTTGTACTCGAGAGATAACAGTAAAAAAAAAAAAGTATTTGACAAATACAGCTAACAACTTTATTATTATAGAGAGTGCAGACAGGCGAAGAATTGAGAGAAGTATACGAAATGAGAGGCGAAAACGGTGTGACCCAGACGTTAATATTCTTCTGAAAAACAAGTTTTAAAAATTCACTTTTACAACTTTTCACGATTTGTTTAAAATCAAATCAATGACTTATTCGTATTTGTAAAATTATTATTTTCTAAATATTAATTTTTAGAGAAAGTTGAAAAACACAAACTACACACCGTGTGATAACACAATGCTATTATATATACATGGCAGTGCATAAATCGATGATAAAATTAGTTTGGCAAACGTCACTACAGTGTATTTTACTAATAACTGGTATTAATATAAATATATATATATATATAGGTAAGTATGATGTATGTAAAGTATATTTTATTTGAGGTTGTAAAAAAAAATAATTTTACAAAAAAATGAAAAGAGACTAAAAAAAAAAAAATTCAAAGCAAACTTTTTTAATACCCAAAAGAAAAGTTTATGAAAGGACAATAATTTACAAAATTATTGATACTTAAATATTTGCAGTATGTAATTAGTTACTTTTGGAGTTGATGCTAGCCAAAGTAAGTTTATAAACCTTAAGTAATAAATGTTTTTTAATTACTATGAGCTATTAAAATTATAAAACGCGCGCTAATAGTACAAGATAAATAAATAAATTCACGATGGCGATGTTCAATGGCACCGACTCCAAAATTAACTGATATTGTAAATATTTAAATATCAACCATTTTGTATATATTGCCCTTAAGTGCTTTTTTCTTTAAAATGTCATGAAAATTTATTTTTGACTTTTAAGATTTTTTTTTAATGTAGGTTTTAATTTTTCTTTGTACAAATATAACGAATGAAATTCAATATTGTATAATATAACTTAATTATTTAATTAAGCATAATTTAATCAAGTCTTGTGTTTATATATTTATATTCTTTAAATCATAAAAAAAATATAAAGTTTTATGCTACTTTAGCTCTTATTATCATTGACCATTTAACTAGGAAGAGTATACACTAAAAATTTTTGAGTGGAATGGTGGCGGCGTTTGGTACCTTCTGGTTCTTTGTTACTACCAAAATTTTGCTTTTTTATTTAAATTAATTTTAGACAGTAAAATACGTGTTTATATTCATAGGAGAACGAGAATATATTCTGGTAGTAAAACGGCGTTATTAAGAATTTTTTTATGAAACATACTTTTACATAATACAGCTGCCTATATAATACTGCCATAATACTGATACCTCTCAGTTTACAGGTAGAATCTTTCGTCTGACGATACTATAGTAGCTGATGTAATTTTCAACGAAAAGATTCAATTTTATTATTTTCATCTGCTGTATGAACTGTTTTGTACGTAAGTACCTGTAAATTTTTACGGTAAATTAAAAAAATACGTTTTCACAACGTACCTATTGCCAGAACCGTTTGACACTTTTAAAAGATAAAAATTTTTTGATCGTGAAAAACTCCATTTAATAACTTCCTCCTGAATATCTTGAATATTTTAAATGGGATATTCAAGATATTATTACGTGTGTTATCTTTTATTTGAAAGCACTTAAGAAGTATAAAATATGAATTATTTTTTATTTGTTACTCCATATAGGACAGGTAGTGCATTTTATTTTCATTATAATATGAAATCTAATTACGCATTATTATGTAAGTATCACATCAGTATAATATTACGTACCTAGAGTAAACATAATAAACATAACCTTTTTACTCTACAGCACATTTTGCGATTATTTTGATCAATCAGGTTAATGTGGTAAAAAAGTATTAAATCACTTTTTTTTTCATTATAATGTAATATTAGATAAAAAATTCACGTATATAATTTTCTTGGAATCCTTCTTAGAGCGAATAATACAAATATAGAAAATTATAAATTCTATTTTTTACTTTTTTTTCTTCTTTAAAATACTATTTTTACATACATTTTGAGTGATGTCAATATCCTAAATTTAAATAAATAATAATTTGTTCTACGTCAATAAGAAATATTTTTAGGTAAACTCTGAGAAGATAATACGAGAAATAAATTATTTATTTTTCTTCGTCATACGCCATAATAATATATCAAAATTGGCTTAAACTGTTAAATTGCCCCAATTGTGATTGTATTATTGAATACAACAACAACAACAACAACAAAAATAATCATAAAAGTAGATACAAGTTTAACTGTTAAGCTGAAAATAAAGTTTGAAAACATCAAGTTTTTTTTTTCGTCAAAGTATTTTGCTGTTTGAATTAATTTTCAAAAATATATTTATATATATTTACGGTTTAATATTTTGAACTATTCACAAAAGGACAGAAAGCTATATTTAAAATTATTGCCGTCTTTTATAGTGACGAACATTCACAATACGTATATTATGTAATCAGTGACGGATTTACGTCTAGGTAACCAAGGCACATGCCTAGGGCGCAACATCATTTGGGGGCGCTGAAAATGTTTGGTATTTCATATATTACATTAGAATATAATTATAAGAATAATAAAGAGAAAAATACACGAATAAAAATAAGAATTTTATGTTTTTTAAAGTATTTATATAATGATTGATAATAATATATCAATATATTTTAGATAATATTAACAAACACACATAGAATTCACTTTTTAACACATCTATGTGCACTCTGTTAATTTTAAACAATCTTATTATATTCTCTATGTAAAACGACCATTTTTTTCAATTTCTACATTCTATTTCTCATTTAAATCTTTTTCTTTTCACTAAATTTATTTTCTCAACCTGATAATAGTTTTTTAAATCGAAGTCGATTGTTAATGAAAAAAAAAAAAAAAAAAATATAATACTCCAGGCAAAATTTATTTTATATTTTTATATAATATTATATACCTAGTGTAATAGCTAATGGTATATAATTTTTTATTATTTATTTATTTTATTTAATTTTTATATACCTATATATAACTAATAGTTTTTTTATTTTATTATTGAGTATTAACCTTTAAATATTTTATTTTGTTTTATTATTAATTAAAGTAATTATTGAAAAACATGAAATATTTACCAAATATTAAACATTTTCACGCGTATACTTCATAAATATCTGAAAAACATTTGACCGATTCAGAGGTAAGTAATAGATCTTTAAAAATATTGAACATTTTTAATTTTTTATCAATTTTTATTTGATAAAAATTTTATCTTTTGATATTAAGACCGGAACATTTTATTCAAACATACTTATAAACATTCCTCATATGCACTAAAAATATTTCGAAAACCATTAAAACTTTGTTTTTTTTTTAAAGGCCGTTTAAAGTTAAAATTCGTACAAAACTGATAATTTTTATGGAAAATAATGATTTGTTTTTTCAATCAAATGCTTATGAAACACTTTATTCTTAATCCATTTGAAATTTTCTTCAACCAAAATTTTATTCGCGTGTAATTCCATAAGGATTATAGTTTTCATTGAGTTAGGCTCAACGAAAAATTTTTTACAAGCGTTTATAATTATAATTACGGTTCAAATGACGGTTATTCAAAATAATCGCAGATCGATTTTTCTTATTATTATGTAAAACAGTATATGGGGTACGCCTTATCGAATATTCGCTTAGAATCGTTTTACTAAAAGAATGATTTATCTTTTATTTTTTCACTGAGGGTTTTTTTCTGTTACGAGCCGCCACTGTTGTAATGCCTAGGGGCGGAAAAATGCTAAGCCCGTCCCTGTACGTAATGTGTATAAAAATGATAACGATTTAAGTTTCATTTTGATTCAAGATTTGTACTTGTCATATTATAGCGACTGATGTTGAATTAATAATATACACCTAATATAAAATTATAATACAAAAAAAAAGACAACGGATTTATTTCAGTATCGGATCTACGGACGAATTATTCATTGCGAACGTCATTAATCTAGATAAATGTTTCGAAAAAGAATATTGAAACTGATAAAACTTTTAACAATCATATATATATATATATATACGTATGTATGTTGAGCCAGCTTACTGCGTAAAAGTTAATAAGTTAATATAAAATATTGTTTTTTGTGGCGGTTCAAACGCCAGACACGTGTGGTTACCTACTACTTTGTTTCTATTTTTTATTAAAATCTCCGAAACTTCTTACGGTTTTCGTTTACGTTACCGCGTTCATTACCAAGTAAACTATGGCGTATCTCATTTTAAGTACGACTAAGACTTGCGGTTATCGTTGTACGTACATAATCATATCATATTGTGCACCGTTCAGTTATGAATAATGAATCAGTGTGAGTGCACTATCTGTGTGGATCGTTAACATCAGTAATAATACATAAACACAGTTACACTTGTATAGGTTATTTCAAACACACATAATTAAATCTGCATCGACGATTATTTTATCCGTTGTTCAAGGTCTAAATATTTGTATTTTTATCACAGCATCCCACGCGATATTTACGGAGATTATAAATGAATCGTTTATTTCAGGAACCCCCCAAAAGCCAAAAATAAAATTTTCCATGTGCAAAAGCAAAAATATTTTTTCCCACTCCCTTAGTAAGTTATTTAGCTGCTAAAATTACACTAATATCTGAAAGAGTAAGTATGGTCAAGTATTTTCGGTAATTTTTGGGAGTTTTTAAAAATTGTTTTAAACCCGTGACACAGTTTTTATTGATTATCTCAAAAAGTGAAAAAATGTGGATTTAGGGGGCAGGGTGGGGGCAGTTGCTACTTTAGCAGTGAGCCGATTTTTTTCCAAATTCAATCTGTGAATTAGAATCATATTATTAGGAAATTAAATCGGTCATTATTGAGGTAATCTTAAATCGAGATTGATAAATATTACGTGATAACAATACGATTCGACAAAAATTTGAGATATGAACAAAAAGTAGTTCTAGTTCAAATTGTTGTCAAATTACTACTATTTAGAAACTAAAAGAAAAAAAAAATGAATTATCAAAAATATTTTTTCTAATTTATCAACAACACTAACGATAGTTATAAAAAATGATAATATTAATAAGAAAATTGTTGACATATAGTATTTTGGACATTACTTCAATAATTGGTCACACTTCCCTACAGTGAAATAATTTTTATTTATTTTTTCTTTTTCTATTCACCGCACTTACCCTTTGTGTTTTTCGGTTTTTCTCGGTTTAAGTTCGTTTCTTCTTGCCGTCCAGCGTTTCATAGTATATCGTTGTTGGTTCTGGTCGTCCTGGTGACAGCCATCGACCGAGCGTCCCCGTTCGCGAATCTCCCAGGCACGTTCACTTCCGGTCTCCATGGAATTATCACTTTTCTGAATGCCTTTCGGAAATTCTCCGACAGGAACGCGTACAATATTGGATTTAAGCACGAATTAGTGTACGCCAGACAATGGCTGACTATCTGCACAATGACGCTGATAGCTGTGATTTCATAATAGTTGATGCTTTTCAGCACTAATATGATCTGGAAAAAAAAAAAAAAAAACAATAACACGAAATTATGACATAAGCTCTCTATGATTTTTCTTATTTCGTTTTAAGAGTACATCAATAATCTGAACACACATCAGAGAACAACGCGATCGAAAACCAAAAAAAGAAAGTTTTTAATTCAATAACGACACTTCATTTTTGATTTTAGTTTTGTTTATTTGTAACCGCGATCACAGAACCGAGATTTCTCTTTGGCCGTCGATAGTGTTGGGAGTTAAAGTGTAAAAAAAAAAAATATATATATATATATATATATAAAATCCCTCTATAAATGGGCGAAAAATTCAAACATCATATTCGTATATTTTATCCATATAACATTTTAATAATTATTTATTCAGCGAATAAATTGACTATTTATATTGACACGAATAGATAAAATATTTGTACTGACGTTTTATTTTGAATAATAATTAGATAATATAATGTCGATGAATTAAACGAGTAAATACAAAAAATAATATTATATTGTAATATAATCATACAATAACAATAATTTCAATATTATTTTAACAGTCTGCAATAGTACAAAATGATGGCTGATGAAAATTTATGTACGGCCGATATTGGCGTCTTGATCTAGTATAAATTTCGCTTCGAAGATAACCGCCAGTAATATTATTATGCAATATCGTCACTAATATCCAAAACGCAAACCGTTTCCAACTCATTAAATATCCATCCACTAATAAATAAGGCAGATCTGGCATATGGTTAACGGCACAGCTATTATATTACTCGGTAGCAGAGCAAAACCGACAGTGAATTATGAATACTGCTTTATTAATTATTCAGGTATAGGTTTAGGTGTACCACGAGTTGCGGACGAGACGAAAAATTTAGCGTACACTAAAAACAAATATACATTTTTTTTTTTTACGTTGGCAATTCGAGTTTTGAGTAAAAAATAATTTATTTGTTTTGTAAGCTCACGTTTTTAATAATTTTTTTTTGTCAGAACAAAAGTAGCTTCAAAACAATTATTTACAGATTTGAACAAAGTGAAACATGTACATATTACTTTTTAATTGATGTAGTTTTTTCATAATGTTTTTTTTTTATTTTCATAAGCTTCTTTAGATTTTTTTACATTGTTTTAAGAGCGGAATTTATTAAGATTGAGTTTTGTTAAATTTCAACGATATGTTATGGATTTTTGATTATATTCATTGTAGAATTAATTGATTCATAGTACTATGTCATTCCAAAAATTTGATTTTTGTATTCATCAATGTATGGGTTTTTCTAAATAAAGGCATACTTAAAAAAATTCCAAAACAGAATGACTTTTCAAGACCGTTATTTCCTAATAATTCAATAGGTTCTATTCCGCGAGTTGCCTTAACTATTACAATAACATTTGGTGCAGAACATCCGTTTTCAATCACATTAACTGAAAAGATAATTAAATTTTTAATGACTTTTTTGGCTTTTGATATAATTTTATCTATGTGGCGGGCTTATTCATGTTGCCACCCCTGCTGTGTGCTATTGACTTCTTTAGCGTGCGATACTTAGAATTTATGCGATATTATAAGATAATTGGCTTCATTAACTAATTTTTAACCCTTGTCGATGATAATATAGTACACGTATAATCTTACACATGTAATACATATGTGAATGATTTTTTTTTTTAAAATACTTTTTGTGTTCCATGATATAGAAAAAAAAATCGAAACGAATAATTTAATAATAATGATGAATATTTTTGTAGTTCACAAAAAAATCACTAATCTTTTTTATTAAGTCAATGATAAAAATATAATATAGAAACATTTTTATTAAACAACCCATTAAATATATATATTTCGGCGATATTTAGATATTTTATGAATTAGTGAATATGTAGACATACTTAAACATGTTTCACACATTATTCAAAATAGTAAATACACATTTCGTTAATGAACACGAATATAAGTTCGTAAATCGAAAGTTTAAATTATGTCACTGTGTATATTAAGCTTAAAGTTTAACTATACTCCATTTATTATTCGACTCGACGGAAACAGTTTTTAATTAGTATAATTATTATTTGTTAATTGAGTAAATATAAATATACTTTGAATCGTTAAATTATATTTTAACGATAAAATCTTTTTAACTTTGAATAGTTCAAACTAGATAATGATTAACAAAAAAAAAAACCTAGTCTATAGAATATGATTTTTAAAAAAAAGCCGGACATACTTCGCACGATGGGTGGGATTCTCTTGATCTTCAATAAAACGATTCTGAACGAGGGAAGTTAATAATATAAAAAATAAATGAGAAAAAAAAATGTTAGAAAAATGTCCAAAATTATTTTTTCACATTTTCAAAATTTTCTTGCACCGAAATCTTTCTTATATGATTTTCTATCTATGTTTAAATTTTAATATAGTTTTCGGATCTGTCCGAAAACTATATTTTTTTATTATTATATTATTAAGAAAACTTATAATTTATTAATCATTTTTTAAATTCATTATTCGGTAGTATGGTAATTAAATGTGCCGATCGCTACTCTGCAGTAAATTAACGACCTAAACAGTAAACATTGCGATTTCATGGCAATATTCGTTGTTGAAATTTTTGACAAATAGCATATTTTACAAAATACAAGTATTTTTGATTATTATGAACTTTAAAACCTTTAAATAATTTTTACCAAAATATTACATTAAGCTTTCGCATTGCTGAAATAAATATTTCCAATACATTTAACGGTCTCGGGAAATCTATAATCATACAATGAGAACGATAAATAATATACGAGAAAATGCGTTAAAAATATATTTACGTGCGTTTTATTGCATATTTATAGTATATTATGCGATTGAAAATTGTCGTAAAAAAAGACGTCAGAAAAGTCATTTACCAAATTTGCTGATTCCACCAAATGCATTCGATGAAACTTGTGAAGATTTCTTAAAAAATGATAATAGTCTAACATTTCCTTGTGCTAATCATCAAACTTCAATGCTAACTGATATTTGTGTGAACTACTTAATAATGAGAATGCGTCAGTATAGCTACTCTCAAAATCGAAATAACAAAAAAAGCCGGACATACTTCGCACGATGGGTGTACTTCGCACGACGGGTGGTATTCTCTTGACGGGCGTATTAAATTTTAAAGAAACGATAAATCATTTCTTCAGTAAAACGATTCTGAACGA
>JAIPRM010001303.1:0-39538 GCA_025469315.1 Stegophylla sp. TES_Ste_2020 | reverse complement strand
TTTGTCAAATTTTGGGTAGTTTTTTCCAAAAAAAAAAATTGAAGAATTGAGAAATTCAAAAAATGACCTCTTTAAAGTACAATCTAGAGGCAAATCCGGTTTCAAAAAGTTACTGATCGAAACTTTTGGACAAGTATTTCCATATGAAAAGTTGTACACAGAATAAAAAAATAAAAAAAATAAACATCATTGTAAAAACACTAGAAACACTTCTTCACTTCATTCAGAATCTAAAATGTTAGAAAAATGTCCAACATTTTTTTTTCACATTTCCAAAATTTTCTTGCACCAATATCTTTCTCATATTATTTTCTATCTATATTTAAATTTTCATATAGTTTGGATCAAAAAATAATGGTTTCCGAGTCGTTTTGGTCAAATTTTGGGTAGTTTTTTCCAAAAAAAAAAAATTCAAAAATTGAGAAATTCAAAAAATGACCTCTCTAAAGTACAATCTAGAGGCAAAACCGGTTTCAAAAAGTTACTGATCGAAACTTTTGGACAAGTGTTTCCATATGAAAAGTTGTACACAGAAAAAAAAAATAAACATCATTGTTAAAACACTAGCTTCTTCTTCACTACGTTCAGAATCTAAAACAAACACTTTGACAGCAGCAGAATTCTCTGCAAACACAGATCTTCTACCTATGTGAGAGGTTCTGCAGTACGAGTGTTTGCATAAATCGTCAGAAAATACATTGCCGGTCACCAGCGAGTGTGTATGTGAGCATAAGTATCGACGGGATTACGCGAAAACAAAACATATTGTATATTCTCCAGTGCGGAAGCCAAAATATCGGTGAAAAACAAATAAATAACGTGATAAAACAGATTGTTTTGACGCAGTGGAAACATAGAAAAAAAAAATGAAACTACGCATGGCAGTTTTTTCGCTACCTAGTGTAAAAAAAAAAAAATTAAATCATAATGTGTATGTGTTTTTAGTATTTCCTCCGTTGAGGCTATATAATCTGTTTATCGACCTCTAGGCAACAAGTTGTTGTACGCGAAAACGTGTACTCATAAAAAAAAAAATAATAATAATAATTCTAAAAATAATAGCATTTTTGTTCTACTTAGAATCTAAAATTAACAATAATTACTTTCCACAAACACGTAAACTTAAAAGTGTTTTAAAATTGTGAACAAATAAATCCACGTTCTGAATAGTTTTTCAAAACTTACTATTTATTTTTATTTTAAGGAGACTTTTTTTCAAGTAGCAAGTATTTCAAAGTTATGTTTTTATCACATGATATTTTAAAGAGATAAATTATCAACTATTACGTTGTTTGACATGTAAATGAAAAAATGATTTATCGTTTCTTTGAAATTCAAAACACTCACAATTATGTATCATATTCAAGGAGTGAAGAATACCCATGGTGTCAAGTGTATTTTTTTTTTGTGAGATCTTTTTTTAAATAAAATTTGAAATTCTTGATACTAAGACTAGAAAACATGAATAAGACAAACCTTACAATGTAATGTATACTAATAAAATGACTTTATCTAGTATTAAACTTTAGGAGCGTAGTAAACTGTCGTTTTTCCCTAATTCCTTTGCACAATCGTTTATAATTTTAATTTAGAGCTTGGAGCAGAGATTGGCGGTTTCGAGACAAAACAAACAAGTCACATTCGTTATATTTTTTATAGGAGGAGTAAAAATATCGTACAACCCTTTGTCCCCCAAGGACATCATCATGACGACTTATTTACGGAGACAACAGACCGTGAAAACATAATATTTATAACTAATTCATTTGTAGTAATTATAAAACCGACACGGAGTCGCGGATAGTATCCATTCAGTAGACAACGTGTAAAAACGTTTCGGGTAATTTGTTTTTCGGTTATAATTTGAAATTATTTGCAGTTACAAGCACTTAACTCGCGCCGCGCCGTTAACTCGTCGGTAGTAATAATTTAATAAGGCCGCGCGAAAATACGTTACGGTACGACCAGGCCAATATGTTTCACACAATATTGTATACAGACTTTCGTCGTGTACGGCATTAGTAATACTATATACTGCAGCTATGATTTTAATTTTTTTTTTTTCATTTTAGTTAATAACGAAAATAACGGCCCGAGATGTCACGGATACGTTGTACGTTATTCTCGAAACGATAAACGGAAAATTGATACGGTATTTTGAACAAAAGAAATGAAATAGCCGAATATTGGTACTCTAAAAAATTTTATTTTCAGTGGTTCAAAAAACGTATGCGAAATTAAATTAAATATAATATGTTTACAATAGTAATGTGATAATAAAAAACAATAATAGTAAAAATATGTGTCCAAAATGTATTATAAATCATAATAGTTCAAAATTAAAATATAAATTTACAATAATTTACAATAATTAATGATAGTTTCAATAGTTTCCCTATGGTATTAAAAAAAGCCGGACATACTTCGCACGACGGGTGGTATTCTCTTGACGGGCGTATTAAATGTAAAAGAAACGATAAATCATTTCTTCAGTGAAACGATTAAGAACGAAGGAAGTTAATAATATGAGAAAAAAAAAATTTTCAAAAAATGTCCAAAATTTTTTTTCACATTTTCAAAATTTTCTTGCGCCAAAATCTTTTTTATAGGATTTCCTATCTATGTTTAAATTTTCATAAAATTCGGATCAAAAAATGATGGTTTCTGAGTCGTTTTTGTCAAATTTTCGGTAGTGTTTTCCAAAAAAATAAATTGAAGAATTGAGAAATTCAAAAAATGACCTCTTTAAAGTACAATCTAGAGGCAAGTCCGGTTTCAAAAAGTTATTGATCGAAACTTTTGGACAAGTATTTCTATACGAAAAGTTGTACACAGAAAAAAAAATAAAAGAAAAAATAATAAACATCATTGTAAAAACATTTCACTTCATTCAGAATCTAAAAATATCCATTGTAATTTCTTATTCGCGTAACTCGTAATAGTTTCACGCAGTTCGTATTGAAGTTGAACTGCAACCAGTTGCACTATAGGTCGTATGAAACCCATACAATAACTTTATTCTTTGTAATCGACATTGTCATTATTTATTGTAGATTACATCGGCCACTATTCCATGCAGTTACTGTAGTTACTTATCTAATGTGTATTGTTAATTATGTTTGTTTTTTTTTTTTTTTTTTTTCATAGTTTAGGAAACCCTGGTTTATAACGGCCGTACCAATTTTTCGACAATCCTCGAAACAACGCGTTACGAGCCTAACACAAAACTTTTTTCGTGTGTCACATATATAAATGTCTTCAATAATTAGCAATTCTATAGAAATTTATAATGAAAATGCTTCTAGAACGAATAGTATTTCAAAAAACAGAAAATATGATTAGAAATATCAGATTTATATATATATATATATATATATATATATAAACAATTATTATTATCTGTTACTGTTTTCAATTACCTCTCAGCTTTTATTTTTTCATCGAAAGTATATTAAAATATAATATGGGTTTAATAGTTGCCGAAATTTATATTTTTGCTATAAACACACGTGTATACAGATATACATAAAAAGTTAAGTGTTAATTGCAATAATCTATATTATATTACTCCTAAATTATAATAAATTGAAATAGAAACATTTTTTTTTTTTTTTGAAACTAATTGAAACGATTAAAATCTTTAACCGACTACCATAGAGTCATTAATAATTATGTACACACATACACTCGCACGCAGATACACACAAATTCCTCGGCGAGACATCGTTTCAAGAGGAATGTTAAATGCGAGAGAACAAAAGTGAACGATATTATTATAATAGCATTAAGAGTCATCTTTATAGAGTTCTGTCTGTTACGAAAATGACGTCATTCGTTTATTAACATATTATTATTCTCTAAACTAGTGGTTCTCAATGTTTTTAGAACCGTGACCAAAAAATTTGCCCCGAAAATCTATCACGACCCACATGATTGTTACATATTTTACACAATCAACAAGTATTTCTATAAGAAAACAAAATTAGTTTCTTACTTATATCGCATTTTATTTTACCATAATTTTATTATTACGTTTATTATTTATTGATTTCAAATGAACACGGTTTTATAAATGTATACAAATATGAAACCACAATTATTATGAAAATATAAAGAACAATATAATAGTTCGTCATTTTCAATACACCCACCAAGAGTATCTGACCCGAAGAGCAAAGAATATCCGTGGTGTGAAGTATGCCAGGCTTTCTTGTCTATACTTTACTTTACTATACTTTTTTTTTATCTAATAAATAAAGGAAAAAAAATGTTAGAAAAATGTCCAAAATTGTCTTTCACATTTTCAAAATTTTCTCGCGCCCAAATATTTCCAATATAATTATCTATCTATGTTTAAATTTTCATATAGTTCGGATCAAAAAAATTATGGTTTCCTAGTCTTTTTTATCAAAGTTTGGGTAGTTCTTTCCATTAGCGCGACTTGGAAAACATTTTCGAGGGACTAATATGTTTATTTGATTGATTTGGCCCCTCTCTCCCCCCCACCAAAAAAAAAAAAAAAATTCATTAACCTTATGTAATTCTCGAAAATTCTGGGGAGGCTATAAGTAGTTTTGAGGGGTTTTTTAAAAAAAAATGAAGAACTGAGAAATTCAAAAAAAAATCTCTTTAAAATGTCAATTAGAAACAAATCCGGTTTCAAAAAGTTGCAGACCGAGACTTTTGAACAAGTAGATCCATACGAAAAAGTGTTCCGAAAAAAAATAAATAAATAAATAAATAATAATAATAATAATAAATAAACACCGTTGTAAAAGTTCACTTCGTTCAGAATCTAAAACAAAAAAAAAAAAAAATCGTACCTATACTACGACGAAGTGCACACGATTTTTCGCAACGCTATCATTATATTCAATCTTAAACCCCGAATGCCAATACTATATTGTGTTATTATTTTGCCGAATCGAGTACAGACCTACCTACGGACCACGGGAGGAAAACGCGCGTCGCTTCCGGTTTATTCGCTCCGCGTAAATAACAACAATAATAATAAAATACCACAGTCGACGTCCCTATATAAATAACAATAATATATATATATATAGATATAGGTACACGATTCTTGCAATCTCACTCGCCACGCGATCATTTCGATCCGGATAAACACTGGCGAATAATAATAAATCATAACACTGTAACCACGGTTCACGGTGGTCATAATAGCTGCGAAGAGGTACGATAATAGAGTGGTAGTAATTAATATCAGAAATATGGCCAGATTAATGCCGCGGCGGGGTTAGGGCGGCTACGATTTGAATCCGCGGTAAATTCATCCCCGAAATGGGCCGAAAAAGTGTTCGAATGCGACTATATTATTATTATTATGTAAACTGCGGGGAGAAAGTGTGTACTTCCCCTCGTCGGGGTGTTCTTCGCACGTCGGGTGCGATTCTCTTGACGGGTGGTGTATTGGAATTTTAAAAAAACGATAAATCATTTCTTCAATAAAACCATTCTGAACGAAGAAAGTTAATAATAAAAAAAAAAAAAAAAAATGTTAAGAAAAATGTCCGAAATTTTTTTTTCACATTTTCAAAATTTTTTCGCGTCAAAATCTTTCTTATATATTATTTTCTATCCATGTTTAAGTTTTCATATAGTTTGGATCAAACAATAATGGTTTCCGAGTGGTTTTTGTCAAATTTTAGGTAGTTTTTTCCAAAAAAAAAATTGAAGAAATGAGAAATTCAAAAAATGACCTCTCTAAAGTACCGTCTAGAGGCAAATCCGATTTCAAAAAGTTGCCGATCGAAACTTTTGGATAAGTATTTCCATACGAAAAGTTGTACACAGAAAATAAAAAAAAATATCATTGTAAAAACACTAGCTTCTTCACTTCGTACAGAATTTAAAATACCATCATCTAACCTTACCATTTCGAATCATCCTTATTCAGGTTTTTCTAGTTTTTATTAACTATAAAACCATTTAATAGTACTTATAATTTTATTATCTGACATCATTTTAACAATAAATAAAATTAAGATGTTTATATATAAAACATTTATATAAATTATAATAATGTATTATTTAATTAGGATTTAGGACATAATTATCATTTATCATCCTAATTTAAGATGTTTTATATTACATGCGAGACATCAAAATTGTAAAAATAAATAGATAGAAATATCTTATTTACTTATTTATCTAAATTAAATTTATTCTGTTTGTAGGTATACAAAGAGAGAAACTTTTACTATTTCACGTTTAAGATTATTGAGTATACCGAACAATATAATTGTTTTTAAGTCCAGAGGCCAAATAGTCATTTCAACATGGGTCTTCATTTAAGATGTACCGAAAAGTATAAATGCCCTGATACAATGCAATAAAAAATATGTAGAGAACTTGTACACAAGGCTTAAAATTAAATTCATAGTTTACTTCTTAAAATTTTAGGAAAAAATTTTATGTCATACATAAAATAATTCAAACAACTACATCTATGTTATTATAAATATTTTATGCATGAAAATTAACTTGAATAAAACATTAATTTTATAATAATAAATATCAATAATAATAAATTCCATAAGTTATATTTTAAAGTGGATTAAAATACTGTCTACATAAATAATATAGATAGGCAATGTGGTTAAACAACACTTATCAGTCTGTTATATTATATCACTATGAATTACAAATATACCGTAGGTATGGATTTGAGCACTATTATAGTTGATTATTTTATATAATCATATCTTTTAAATTTAAATACACTTTTCTTCTATACAGATAGTAAAACTAAATTTCCGGTTACCACATCCGGTTAGGTTAGGACTAATTTTTTTTTTCACATTTTCAAAATTTTCTTGCGTCAAAATGTTTCTCACATTATTTTCTATCTGTGTTTAAATTTCATAAAATTTTTCAAAAAAAAAAAAAAAAATTGAAGAATTGAGAAATTCAAAAATAGATCTCTCTAAAATACTAACTAGAGACAAAGCCGGTTTCAAAAAGTTACTGATTGAAACTTTTGGACAAGTATATCAATATGAAAAAATTTTTACAGAAAAAAAAAAGAAGAAAAAAATATCATTGTAAAATCACTAGCTTATTCACTTCGTTCAGAATCTTAAATAATGAAAACAGATTTGTAAAACCACTTCATTATTTGCTTCACTCAGAATCTAAAATATTAAAATTAAAATCCCCAGTAAGAACAGAAGATTTTAATTCATAATTTCACTTTTAACATAAATGATAAGGAGTAATTCATATATTTATATATTTTACACAACTTAGGAAAATCAAAATCAGAGCTTGAAGTATACAATTCTTTTGAAAACAACAAAAAGTTTATGAGGTGATTTATGTACTTAGCTAAATTATTCTACATACCTATTTAATTAATTCAAGCATATTTGATGACAAAGAGAAATCTTCTTTCATATTTACACATATGCTTCATATGATATGACAATGATTTGATGAATAAATTTATCATCATGAAGGAGAAATATAAGTTTCAAAAGAATTCTCATTTAATGACATGCATTAAAATACTTTAAAACATGATAAAAATAAACAAAAAAAAAAAAAAAAATACAAATATTATAAAATATAATACATAACACATACATACAAAATATAATATAATAGTAAGAAAATAAAATAATCTCGTGGTTTTACAATATACACATACTTAAAATAATGTTTAGGTATTACAATTAAAAATTTATAAAATCAGACATTGGGCTGAGCAACCAAATTTTGTGAGAAAAATAATTATGCCTCTGTGAGTAGGGCTCTGACTGTTTTCGATGTAGTTGGGTCATTAAGATGTGCTGTGGTATACCTGTGTTCAGAAAAAATCATATTTCATTTAAATATCAATACATTTAACAGTTATTATTTTAATCAATATCTTCTATGCAGAATGTTTCACATCCACAATATTATGTATATACCTCAATGCGTTCAACAGATTTTCAGTCTGGTACTCTTCTGGTTGTTCTTTTAGCAGTCGTATACAACCTTTAACATTTACATTAGAAGTCTTGACAAACGCACCATTAGGGTGTACGTGATCATAAAGGATGATGAGACCAACCAATACACGCAGCATGAATAGGTGAGTTTCTTTTTTCCTCCACAAAACTGTCCTGTAACACGTGGATGGGTTTTAAATAAGAAAACTCAATGGATCAATGAGATTTTTACCAACAATCAATATCTAACACTTACGGTTTATCCAACATACGTATGCACACCGTTATCATGGTACTCAGCATATCAATTGTGTAATTCACGAGCAGTTTTTCCTAAAAACAAAAAAAATTCGGCAGTTTTTGTTAACGTGCAAAGTAAACATCTAATAAGATGGTTATTCAAAAAGGCTGAATAACAATGAATAAATTACGAAATATGTTTAACAAAAAATACTTCTGTAATTAAAGAAAGTATACCGAAAGATGGTATAATAATGTCATAAGAAAGTTTTATTTCGCTGCCATAGAAATGTTGCAAAGTGTACCTAACACTTTGGTAAAATATTTAAGTTGAGTAATGCAAACAAACATCTAATGTATAATAAAGTAGCATGTATAGTTACTCCGCTTAAAAATTGTAAAGTGACATTTGACAGTGTCCTCAACATCGGCGTTGCTTCTGCGTAGAACAAGGAAACTTTGTTGGCAACATTCAGATTAGTAGCACAATCATCCGCTTGTTCCGAACCCGAATAGCCTGAGCATCCCTCTCGCATCAGTACTCGTCTGTAATAACTAAAATCATTTTGAATCGCTGGAGTTCGCATCTGAAATTAAAAAAAAACAAATATTTGTAAACAAAAAAATATGGTAAAAGACTTAAAGAATAAAAGTTTTCCCACGAAATCCTATCGACAATACAATACCTTGTATTCGTCGAACTTAAACACAAACTCAATGATCTCGGAGAATTGTTTGACTAAAGCTTGTTTTTTTTCTAGATGCTGCGAAGGAGTTTCCTTAATGGAACATAATTCGGTTAAAATTTGAGGTACAACGAATGCTGAAAATAAAATCACAAACATATTTTTAATTTATTTTGTCATTAATGTATTAATGTATATCATGAGTTATTTATGATACGTATATGAACAACTTTATTGTACTAAGTAATTCAGAACTGTTAAGTTATAATTATTATAGTAAGTGTCAAGGTCATAACTGAAAACAAATTTCCGGTGGGGGGTCCAAAAATAACTATTTTTTTTTTACATCTTAAATTAAATATTTTTATTGAGTAGTTAATTTTCCTAATTTTCGGGGGTGGGGGGCTGCCCCCTCCCAGTTACGACTTTGGTAAATGTAATAAATAATAATATATATATATATATATATATACTTAATATATTTTAATTTCTAATGTAATAGATTTTACTTATCATAATTTATCTCAGATTTAATATCTCCAATGGAATTTCAATCAGAAACAATCTTTAAATTAAAACCTCAATTCAACAAAATTCAGCTTTTTATTTAAATTCACTTCATAAGTAGTTAAACAATTCTTCCTAAATATTCAGAATAAAACACTGACTTGTCATTAACAGTCATGCACCTTATAATATATCTACTAAATAAACAGGTTTAAGTCTGCCACATGCCAATGTATTCGACAAATACCACTGGACAAGTCACATGATATCCACATATCGCTTACACATTTCATTAATAACAGTTTTAATACATTAATTATTAAAAGAACTTTTATATAAAATAACTATTTTGTATTATGTAACTTTATTATTCTATTATGTAACTTTGTTCTCTTATCTGTGCTTTTTGTTTATATTAATTGTATAATCTTATTGTTCTGAGCCCACTTGGGCGTATATTTAATAAAATAAATAAATATCTTTTTTTGAAAGTAAATTACCAACTGTTTACTACTTGTTTTAGTAATTTTACTAAAAAATATTATTGTTAGTTTCCAACATCAGATCAACAATATTGTAGTCTTCTTTTCGATATTATTTAAAATATAGTTTTTAATCCGATGCCTATACCTATGATATAAATGAGTATCACAGTTGATATAAATCATTCAAAAACCTCACCTATTTTTTGTGAGAAAAAGTAGAACCTCCTTAAGATTCGAATTCGAGGCATCAATTCTTCCCATGTTAAAGCACTTTGTTCGGCACTTGGGTTATTAATGGCTTTTCTTATATGTTCTTCAGCGCCCGAATAATTTTGTATATCGGTCAATACATCAGAGGCCTCAGTAAGCACGACTTGGACCTCATCAAATAGTTCAGCTTCGCTTTCAGTTGGTTGGGCATCTGAAAAACAATATTAAATGAAAATGTACATTTCTTCTAATTTATAAATGACCTCGGTCAAAGTTGATTGATGTAGTGAAAAAAAACACCATTGTTACTAATGAAATATAATGAAGTAGTTAATACTATACTTATTTATATCAAATAGGAGACAGTATATACATTTAGAATAATCAATACCGATATCTACTCAATAATTTAAAATTAATACCAAAAACTTTGTTGCAGCTATTGTTAAATACTTATTAAAATAAAAAGTACTAGTAATAGAATTATTTTTCACGGGTGCAATATAATTGCGCACGATATCCCTCCTTTTGCAAACACAATTCTATAAATTTGATTTTGTATTTAAAAATGATTGCAAGTAAGAAATACACATTTCGACAGTTTTTCCCCGTTTTTGGAAAAAGTATTGAGAAAGTGGAAAGGGTCTGGGTACGATTACGGTTCTATAGAGATACTGATCGAAACTTTTGGACAAGTATTTCTATACAAAAAAGTTTTTCCAAAAGAAAAAAAAATTAAACGTCATTGTAAAAACATAAGCTTCTTCATTTCGTTCAGAATCTAAAAATGGCATATGTTATATAAGATCGATAATTGGAACTAAAAATTATACAATAAAATTGTATACCTACTTCAAGCATAACTTGAGTGATATTTCCTGTACACTTACAACTTATCAATTAAATTCTTTGAAGATATGCCTCGACACGATTTTTTACTAAGCATATTTGTATAGAAAAATACATTTTGTATTATAAAATGTACATTGTTAATTAAATTTAAATGTTGGTCAGTGAAAACCTCGAATGGAACTAACTGAAGAGCTCGCTAATAACTAATAATTATCAAATAACTAGCTCGTTAATAACTAAGTACGTTGAAATTGAACAAAATATTATTAAATTAAATCACTATAGAATCATACTTACTTTCAAAATCTAAAAATATATCGAATTTCTCTTGAGCAGAACAGCAACTATTTTCATCAAGAAGTAACAGGCTAAGTAGTTTCCCCATTGTAGACGGACAGCAGACTTAAATGATCAATAGTTTCAATACTTGTTAAATACTCTGAAAAAATATTTGTATAAATAATATTATTGACAGTAAAGTAAAAGTTTTGAATTAAACTATTCAGACAAAAAAAACTTTTATGAGGAAACTGACGAACCAATAAACATCTTGTTAAAAATAAAGTACATTCTACTCGTAGTTATAAGTAAATCGAATACTTTGGGAAACTGAGTAGAAAAAAATCGTTCGCGAACAAAAGTTATCGTAAATCATGATTAGTACAGTTTATTTAAACAAGACAATGATTATTTTTTTATATATATACATATGTATATAAAAATCTATACAGTACACAATACAATTTTAAGTATTTTTTACAAGTATGTTTCAATGACAAAATCCGTAGTATTGCAATAATAGTTTAATGAAATAGGTAATATTAATTTCTTTACTAAAGTTATTTTGTACTGTCAAATTATCTTTAAATAACAATTTTTCATCGACAACTTGACAAACGCTGAAAATCTTATAAAATATAAGTATTGTTAACAATGCGTTGGAATTAGCAACTCGAAATAAGCATTAAAAGACATGATTGCATACGTTTAGTCTTCTTTGTTTTTCAACTGCTTTTTGTAATATCTACACACAATAAGTATTCATTCGGTAAATAATTTGTTTTTTTTACGAATTTATCCAATCAGAAAAATGTTGTAATTAGTTCCCATTAAATTTTCAATAAACATGTTAACGTTCAATATAAAAACCCCTTGCTAATACTCTACATTTTATACGGACTGAAATTTTAAATCCGAATTCAATCACATCAAAAACAATTTCTTTATTTACGATTCAATTTGTAATCTTTAATTTCGATATTATATTCTCATTAAAAATGTATTAAAAAAGTCCCTACAACCTGGTCGGATTATTAAAGTTTTATTGCAATAGACAAAATAAAACAGAAGATACATACTTCTTTCATATTATGTACTATATAGGTATATAAAAATACATATTTATGTGCACAGTGTGTTATTTCGGAGTGTCACATAATATTGAAAATAGTAAACCCTAGGGCTTTAAAACCTCCGGATTTTATCACCTAAAGCCCAATTTCTGCGAGACAACTTTTCGTCAAGTAAAATTCTACAACAACCGACCCAACAGAAGTTGTCAAATCCCAGGATACATTAAAACAGGGGTTATACCTACAGAATTATTCGTGACGAAATCAAAATTTAAAAAACTACCATACCTCGAAGCAAACTAATTTACCCTCAACTAGATTTTACTCAGTCGTGTACAGAAAACACATTTACAGATATAGGTACATATTATATATGTTTTGTTATTGACTCATTCTATGAAACTGAAAGCAACATTTACGTAATATATAGATATAAAAACAATTATAAAAATTAGCATTTATAACATGATAAATCATAACTTATCATTGTTTATACAATAAATTGATTACTACGAATGGTATTATTTATTATCTTATCAGTTATCATATTGTATAAATTTAAAATTATAATTGTCATATTCCATAGTATATTAGAATAGGTACTAAAGAAGTATAAGGCAATATTATATTATTAACAGAGACAAAAAAAAAAAAAAGGAAAAAATAATAAAAATCTTTTCTATTGTAACTTGGCCCCGAGTAATAATATAATAGGGCTTTAGAAGTTGATCCATTTTGAATATTTTTATTATTATTCTTTTTTTTTTTTTTTTTTTTGAAACTGTAGACAATGGTTGTCTAGCAAAAAATTTATTTCAATAGCATTTAAATTCAAATAACTAATTTTTATTTGGCATTTTTTGAAATATTTTAGTCATTTTCTTATGGATAATAATTGCGTAGAAATTGGATGAAGAGATCATTAGCGATCCTTAACGACAAAACGTGTCCCCTAAAAACCATTTGTATACCTCAGGTTTTCCCCTCTTGTTATAAAACTGTTGCTTCTACAGTTCTATATGTGTGGGAAAATGTTCAAATAATAACATGAGAGGCTTATTTTATATCATTTATATTACGTAATAATTTGTTAACATATTATATCGTGTACAAAACAGCCGGAAATTACTTTCAATCATAACTCGGATGAAGAGGGGGATATGTATAGGACACGTATTGAAAACGACTGAATTAGATTTTATTATTACACGCATAGCTCTTCTAACATCCGTGGCAGCCATTAACAAAATCGATTGATAAGTATTAACTCTTTTGATAAGTGAACAGTTTCTGTCTGAGAGAAAACCAGTGTTGGCT
Source organism: Stegophylla sp. TES_Ste_2020 (assembly GCA_025469315.1). NCBI lineage: Eukaryota > Metazoa > Arthropoda > Insecta > Hemiptera > Aphididae > Stegophylla > Stegophylla sp. TES_Ste_2020. The sequence continues at coordinate 25,934 of JAIPRM010001303.1, read as the reverse complement.
TTTGCTCAAACGGTATTAATTAAAATGGAATATATGATGAAATACCCTACAGATGGCAAACAGGTGTGAGCCATTTGTGCAGGTGTTGGTTGCAACACTTTGTAAACATGACACTATTATTAATAGGGTAAAAATGAAACATATTTAGTACTGGAATGCGATGAAATAGTTATAAAAATAATACGTTTGTTACCAAAGTAAAGTTGGTTAACATTGGTAAAAAATCTGTTTATGTGGGTACTCTGAGTACCTATTTACTAACTTTAAAATAGTTAACAAATTGTTTTGTTTTTTATTTATACTCAAACCATTATACCGCATTATACATTGTTGATATTTTAGGTTTAATTTTTTTTTTTTTTGTGGAGTAACCATAAATATATGTATTATAACTTTTAAGTACACTTAAATAACAATAATAAAACATAATATATGGGTGTGTCAGTGTTTATACTATTTTAAACAAGACAAGGTATGTTTAGCCTTTTGGGTATTGTGTTTTACAGAGTGTTTCACTCAATTCCTGTGAAACTAAGAACGAATTACCTAAGTATTTTTAAATTTTAATATTTTATTTTAACAGAATAAAATCAAATGGATCTAATTCCGTTTTTATTTATAGTGTCTTTTTCTTTTTTTTTTTTCAATTGGGAACTTCATACCTAGTGACACTTTGTGTCATCAAATTTCCTTTAAGTGCTTCTTTCTCTACTTTTACACTGAAATTTAATATTCAAACAGGTACTTCCCTAAATTTGAGTGACGTGAAAAATTAGGCCAAACTTGAATAAACTGTTTTTTATGATTTAAACAAGTTTAAAAAAAAGGCAGTTTATCTAATTTAATCGATCAAACATAATAACTTGACATTCATTTGTAGTGTACCACCTAGCGCAGAGGGGTTAAATTGTTTAGTCTAAAACAAATTAAGTTTAAAAATTATATAACCGTCAAGTTTATAACAAAAATAAATATTTATAGCTATAATAAGGCAGTATATTATTAGCAACCCCATGATTTAAACCTACGCTGTGTGGGAATTTGTCAACATGAATAAATCTTCAATAAAACGCGTAAAAAATGTCGTATTGATAACTTTGAAAATATTGTTTCATATCTACAAAAATTTTACCTACCTAATAAACACTCACATGAGTATAAAATAACAAATAAGTCCAATATGGTTGTACTTATATAACGTTAAGCACAAAAAATCCTTTTCAAACACAATTTTTCCTTTAGTTTATATTGTTTCAAAATCTTCACTCTGTGTGAATTATGATGCCAACAATAAAATGTTGGATCATTATAGCTGTTTTAATACATAAATACATTTTAAAAACTATTTCGAATAACAAATATAATATCGTTCTTACATCAATAAAATATTCACACAATTCTATGGCATATATAAAATAATAATAATAATCCGAAAATAACAGCTCATCATAGACGTACACGACTAATAAACTCTTTTCATACATATAACCGAGCTCCTTACCTATAGGAACAATACCTAAATGAAAAGGATTTTTTAACGTTTCAAGTGTTATTCTAAAGAGATTGCACAACGACAAGACATCTGGTAACTGTAATAATAATGGTCCACCATTTTCTGTCTTTCATATTATAATATCATGAGTATGTGCAGTTCAGCGTCTCCGGAAATCCGGTCTAAAAACTAAACGGTAATTAATGGTTTAAATAATCGATATCACGTTCGCACATTCCGATTCTTATACTGTGAGCGTTTCACTTTCGACTGACAGAATTAATAATTATTGACAACCATTTGGCACAATTCAGTGCGATTTGTCCTTGATAGAAATAATAATTTTGGTGTCAATAATACGGTAAAAACATCCATGATATATACCACGTGACGATTCAAGTTGGCTCGTACCGTTTTAAGCATTTTAGACATACGTACTATGATGCGAACACACGCAGTCGAGGAGAATGCAAAGAACTCTAAAATTGTCACAGACAAAAGTAACGGACAAAATCGAAGCAAAAACATAAAAGGTAACCGCGCGATATAGGAACCTGCGTTAAGCATTTAAATGAATAATGATTTTAATCAAAATATAGTAGATACCAAAACTAAAAAGTACCTATTTATTACATTCGGCTCAAAAACAGATTACCTCATTTGGTAAATAGAATAATCATCAAATACCTACCAGTTAATTTGACGAATAAAAATATAATTAAAAACAATAAAATTGGTGCCTACTGTTATTTTGTAAATATTTATTTTCAAAATTAATTAAAATATAGGTAGGTACCTACTTAATAGGTATTTATTTTTTTATATCTTGATTTATATAATAGATTTGTATGCAATATACACATAGGTACCTACGTATCTGCCTACGTCATGATTATAAGAACGCAAAACTATTAAAACAATGCATTAGTTTAAGGAACAGACAGTACAGTCGATAAATAAATACGTACCTAAACAAAAATAAAATTTATTATTTTTATACTGACTTTTAAATTAATAATAAAAAAATAAGTAAATGCATTACTTTTACAACATACTTTCCAGAATTATTTAAAAATTAAATGATAATTGGTACTTATTATTGACAAATCAGGTTATCCTACCGACAAATTGAATAAAGAATACTTATAACCTAAACTATACTTCAAAACGGAATATAAAATGTATAAAATAATACATAAATGTAATTTAAAACTTGTCATGATATAATGCTATGATATAAACTCTAAATTTACTAACAAACAATACAATTTGAAAATAAATAAAAAGAAGTGTAACTCAATGTTTTTTCTCATCACTTCAAAATATTTAAAAAAAAGCTAATTAAATTACAGTAATAATTACACAATATAGCCCCGGAAATGAAACTTTATACGTGTACATAAAATTGTGTTAAACACAAATACATAATGCATAGGTAGGTTAAATATAAGTAAACATAAGTAAGCAAATTTCATGAGTTTTTTAAAATTTTATGAAGTATGCGCGTGACTATTTTTAGTAGTTGGTGAAAGTTTTAACTTTCTAGCTCTATTATTTTTGAAGTTATGTTAAAAATCTAAAATTTAATTTAAGAAAATTCAAGTTATAACGTATTTTATCGTTCTTGATGAATTTTTGGTAATTTTTACATGCGCTTAGATAAAGACGTATTGTGAGTTTGAAAAAATGACCGCCCAAAAGTACTATCTAAAATCTAGATGAAATCTCCAATCTACAAAGTTACTAATCGAAACCGAGACTTTGGAAAGCACTTACTTTAAATTATTAGTTTTATAAAGTTATTTAACGTTAACTTCTGAATTGGTTACATGTATTGTATATTGTCATTTAATAAGTTAATAATATAATGTACATCTAATGCCTACCTTAATTCCTTATACCTATATAAAATTGTTAACATATAGCTTTTATTATACAAGTATAAACATAAAAAGTTTTTTTTTTAAATCAATATCATTGAATTATTTAAATAAAATAAATATCTAAGTATCTAACACCTATCATAGTACTTAAATTTGATCAATGCATGCATGATACATACACAAACACAACTTTTCGAAAGTATTAAAAGCTACCTCATGGTGGTGCTCTCAGGGCAATGCTAAATAGCTTTATAAACTTAATTTTTACAAATTCATTTCATGATTTATCCTAAAAAATTACTTTCTTTTAAAAAATGTGGTTTTGGTAAAAAAAAAAAAAAACTCAGAAAATATTAGGCATATTCTTTATTAATAATAACTGTGATATTATTTTATTACACTTAAGTTTCAATAATAACAGTATAATTATTATTTCACATTATAAAAATAATTACACGAATAGAATTTTAATGATAATAATAATAATAATATGATGTTAAGGTCATAATTGCACAGTCTTGTTTAAATTTTGACAAACAATTATCTAATTAATTAAAAAACTGATTATTTGGATATCGAATAAATGTAAGGCATTTTTAATAATTTGAGTTATAAGAATTTCAGATAAAATAAAGTACTCGAATAAATATATTATCCTTTTATGTTGGGTGCGCCTTCATACTTTTTATAACTCAAATTAATGTTGCAATGAAAATTATCGAAAAGTCCTAGGTACCTTTTTTCATTAGTCCTAGGATACCCATTTTCAATGAAACTCCCTTAAAAATTAAACAACATACATGCACTTATATGTACATTTCATAAATATACCTAGTATTAATGATTTTTATTATTTACTGATTTAAACTACCAACGTTTTTATTATTCATTCAATTTTGATACTCCAAAAGGAAGTGGTTTATAAATTGTATAAATGGACAAAACATGTAATAATTTACGAATAGCAATGATAAAATATTGAATAAATTACAGATACTAAGTCGATATTGAGTTTAAATTGAGTTTAATATTATACCAAATTACATAATACAGGTACCTAATATAAAATACTGAAGATTAAACCTACATACATAACTAGTGCATATCCAACTTTTAAGAACATGTTAAAATTACATTATGAGTAGTAACAATTCATAATAAAGGTAAGTTCATAACATGTAAAATGAATAAACAATTTATGGAATTTCCAAAACCCGAAGCAGTTAATGAAATGGGATTTAATTTCAAAACAAGTTTTAAACTTGTTATTTATTTAATCGACACTAAGGCATCGACGAGCGGGTCTCGTCATGAATACAGAACTTAAATTAATGTCTAAAACATACTGACGAATTTCGTGGTTGGGGTACGCTCAAACCGTGTAATAATACAGCTTTTTTAACAATTAACACAGCTTGCGTTAAAACTTAGAACACAGTCGTGAAGCGCGCAACCTTTTCTTGTTCTGGGCATTGATGCTATTACAAACTAACATAGGTACACACCGAAGATGTGTCTGAAATATTCTAAACTGAAATAATAGGAATACAGTACATAACACGGGATTCTGGTGGTCGTTTTTATTTTAGATTCTGAACTAAATGAAGAAGCTAGTGTTAATACAATGACGTTAATTTTTATGTTTTTTCTGTAAACACTCTTTCGTACGGAAATACTTGTCCAAAAGTCTCGACCAGCAACTTTATAAAACCGGATTTGCCTCAGGCTGGTATATTAGAGAAGTTATTTTTTAATTTCATAATTCTTAAATTTTTCAGGAGTAAAAACTACTCAAAATTTGACAAAAAAGATTCGAAAACCATCATTTTTTGATCCAAACTTTATGAAAATTTAAACATAAATAGACAATAATACAAGAAACATTTTGGTGCAAGAAAATTTTAAAAATGTGAGGAAGAAAATTTTGGACGTTTTTTTTAACACTATTTTCTCATTAACTTTTTCTCCTTTTTTTATTTACTAGATAAAAAATACAAAGTAAAGTAAATCAAAGATAAGCAAAATATAGACAAGAAAGTCGGAAATACTTCGCACCACAGGTATTCTTCGCTCTTCAGGTCAGGTACTCTTGGTAAGTGTCTTGAAAATGACGAATATTATTGTTCTTTATTTTATGAACTTCCTTCGTTCAGAATTGTACTATTGAAGAAATTATTTATCGTTTCTTTAAAATTCTACACACCCACCAAAAGTATCTGACCCAAGGAGCGAAGAATACCAGTGGTGCGAAGTATGTCCGGCTTTCTTGTCAATACTTTACTTTACTTTACTTTTTTTATTTAATAAATAAAGGAAAAAAAATTAAATGAGAAAAAAGAGTTAGAAACCTTTTTCTTTTTCCCCGGATATTTTTCCACTGAATATTTTTTCCGACATCCATATACATAGATATCTAAAGAATTTTCAACATATATAAAACGATGATCCGTACAATTGGTCATAAACACCACTTTCATTACACACCACTATAGGAAGTATATGTTTAAAATAAAAATAAAAAAACTACATTGTAAGAAAACGACATTATACCCACCCATAATTTTGCAGTACATCGACGAGGCTGATGACGAATCGCCTTCACTCACAAATCTTTCTCTTCGATTCTTTTTTGCTTTAACCACCCCACCATCGCGATACTGAAATAACGATATTATAATATTTTCGTGTCTTATGTCATTCGCTCACAAACACGTTGAAGTACACTTTCCTCATTTCGTTCGCCACCGGAAGAAACCTCGGCAACACACACCATATCAAGTGGTCATTGTAATGTATAAAGAGGTGTTGATGACGTGTAATTTTAAAAACATTATTACCGTACCAATGCTATTTTAACGGCAAAACACGTAGGTGTATGTGCAATTACACAACTATACCCACTATTATTTTAACTATCTGCGGTAATTTCTGATTCAACAATCCGTACTCGATCGATAATAAAGTAATGGTGAATCACTACTAGATATCAGGAGGGTAAGAAAAATTTGAGCCTTCACTGATCTATAGTATCTTTTATGCTGCACTAGTTTACAGATTGACCCTCGTTCCTTTCATCAAATGTGTACACGTTTTTGTTTTGAGTTTAGCCAAATGTTCGATTATAGGTTTTGTCAGGTACAGCGGAATTTAAACGGATATTTGATAGAAAAGTCGAGGTTTTTTTTTTTTAAATAATCAATAGATAGTAAGGAAAACCCAAGAAAAATATACCGAAAAAAAAAATCATCATCATGTAAAATCGGCAAAATATGCCGTAAACTAGATTTTCATTAAATAAGTTTCAGTAAATTTGTCGTACTTAACTCCAAAAACTTGTCTAAAACTATACTTTAGAGATAGATAAGTACAATCGAGGAAATTTTTAATTATAAAAGCTTTAAATTTCAATACACGGAAAAATTGATATTTTTAAATTGAATACCTAAGTTATTGAGTGAATTATTATGTTATTAAATTGTTAAACATAAGTAGGTACTCAATATAAAACATAAAATTTCTGTTCTGTATAACTAACAGAAGCTTCGATCAGAATTATTTAATTGAAGAATCAAATGATTTATCGCTTCTTTCAAAGACAACACACCAAGAGTATCTCACTCAGAATTTCACCCGAAGGATGACAAAACCAATTTTGCAAAGTATGTTAGGCTTATTATTTCAGATACCATCCAGAATATTAAAATGAAATCAAATATAGGTAAGCACCTACTAATAACAATTTAGGCTCTGATTAAAAAGTGAACTTTTACAAAGTTAGCCTAACCTAGGTATAGGTATTGTAAATTGTTAATACAATTAATAGGGGCCTAATTAATTTCAATAAATACTTACATATTTGATTTTTTGTAGGTACATACCTACTTACACTTATAATCGACATCAGTAAATAATCAAAAGTAATCATTTACCGAATCATTTATTGAATAGGTTGGTACCAAGGTTGGTACCTACCTACATGAAAGTAATTTTTTGACTACGTGGGTTTGAAAGGAAATTGTAACAAAAAGCATTTTTTGATTAAACATGAACATAAATTGTTCAATTTAGACCTATAATAGAACATATCCACTAATGCTGTTATTCCCCTTCAGAAAACCCTAATTTATATCAGTTAATACATTTATTATTATTTTTTTTTATAGCGCAACAATTATGTGTACAGAAAAATCCTCAAAGCGATTAGAAAAAACCGGACATACTTTATACCATGGGCGTTGACCGCTCCTCGTGTGGGATACTCTTGGTGAGTGTGTTAAATTTTAAAGAAACGATAAACCATTTCTTCAACAAAACTATCCCGAATGGAGCTTCAGTTAATTGCGCAATTCACAATATTAATATTATCAGTTTTGTATTCACTTTGTTCAATAATTGTTATTAATAACAAAATAATCCATGTACCTACATTTTTTTATTCGAGTAAAATGATCGATTAATGTATTAGTTTAGTATTAGTGAATAATAAATTATAAAATAATAAGGGAAATGAATGTGTTATTATTTGGATTAATCGTCATTCGAATCGTAATTCTAACTTTAAACGCTTGCAACAATTTATTCATTGGCCAACTTTCATAAAAAATACACCCAATGTTTTTCTACTTGTGAGAAATATTTTGGCAAAAAAAAAATTTCTACTGGATTAAGAAAACATTCCTTATGTGCTTTTTTATCCATAAATAATTATTATTGTGATATGCAGGTATTAACATAAAAAATCAAATTGTTTTTCCAAAGTAAATCCAGGAGTAAATCCAAAAAAGTTACTATTCAGATACCTAAGACTCGCAAGGTGTGAAAATGCATACCCTCCACACCCTGTGGCCATGACTATGGGTGTAGGTACCTATATAAAATAATTTTTTTTTTGTATGAGTTGAAGTATGTAATTTTATGTAAAACTTATGAATTCCGTCAAAAATCCTATTAGGTTTAATATAATTAACGATTATGAAAAAAAAGTTGACTTACGATTTTCGGATTTTAATATCAAGCGAAAAATTTTTATAAAAAAACTTACAATAAACGAGAAATTTTCAATACTTTTGAAGTTTTATAGGTACTTAGCTCAAAATTAATCAAATGTTTTTGAAAACTGTTAGAGCTCGTGTTAGAGGTAGACGCGTGAATATTTTTAGTAGTTTTAGTTTAATTTCAAATTCTTAGGTCTATCATTTTTAAAGTTAGGTACCTTATGTTAAAAACTAAAATCAAATTTATGAATATTCAAGTCGAGATTCAAGTTATGACATGATTTACAGTTGCCGTTTCTACGTATAACTATAAAAAAAAGCTTGAGGAACCGAAAGCAAAACGCATTGAGACGACACAACGTTTGACATATGACGAAAGCGGTTCTAGGGCTGCCGATGGCGGCGTATTTCACACAACAATCAATTATTGCACATCGCAGTTGATGTCACGCCAGTAGACGTTGTACCGCACTTCGAGAGTGAAATTAACATATAGGTACACACCCTTTGAATGGGCGTCGAGCACTACTATGCAAAATCAATTTATCGAATAAAGATAAAATTACAACACACAAGTGTGGCAGTTTAAACGAACGGTTTTAAAATGCAGTCATAGTCCTAACACGCCAAACAGCCGCTGTGCCTAGTTATAATAATAACATAATAATAATAATAAATATTACTCAGTGGCGCGAACTTAGGAAGTATTAGTGCCAACAAATGAAATTTTTCTGCGTGCGCGGCACAGAGCAAAATACACGAAATATTCTACGAAAAGACGCGACCCGCAAACCGGACGCGGCATATAGCGACATATCACATATTTTTTCAAATGCGCACCGCCGCTACTACTCGGTAAAAAATAATACGAGTGTAATAATTTTATATAGTTTCACTCGATAATTGAATTATATTGTTATCATTATATCCATCACTTACCTCGGCCGGACGGGGCGCGACGTTGGGCTCGTATCTACAACAACAGGCTTCGGTCGTTGCTTTGAACCGTTTTCTGTACTCGCCTACAGTCTGTGGGCGAACAAAACTAGTCGTCGACGTATTAATTCTACGTTTACAGCGACGTCGTTTCAATAATAATATTGTTCTCCGTTCGTGCACACAACAATTCACACACGACACACCATCACGGCACGGACACACGCCACGAACTGTTTGTTGTTTCTTATTTTTTCATTTCGAACCGTTTTCGGTACGCGCACATCACAGCCGCGGCCCCCGTCACAGCGCGTACCGGTTTGCCGACGAGCGGTGGGGACCGTTGTAGCATACCGGTTACCACCTCCGCGGTAGCGGTTACACGCTCCTCGTCACCAGCGACACCGACCACGATTGTTCGAAACAAGATACCCACGACGGCCGCGTTGCCAAAGACGCGCGCACTGCAACCGGCTACATTATCTCCGCGCATCATGTAGGGCATGAGTAATATTACGTCTACTCTATGGCGCATCCCAACCGCAGCCGACGCCACTGTAATCACTACAACATACGTATTTATTAAGCCCACGGCCGCCACTACGGCTACGGTATTATTTCGGTTTTTGTTTTTCACGAATACTTTTAAAAATGTAATATCCTCGGGCTGTCGAAATGTGTGTGTGTGTGTGTGTGTGTGTGTGTGTGGGTAATTTCGTTCAATTGTTTCAAGAAGTTTACAATCGATTTTATTCAAAGGACTGACCGGCTCGATTCATACGGAAATCTGTATGCACCAGCCATCCGAAACTTAAATTGTTTTTATCGCCCTCGTTCTGATTGAGTTTACTCAATGGTAACTGGTAACCGGTAATTTAATACGATAATATTTCATTTTCATAACGGTACGTTAATAACAATCATTTCGTACACTCGTAGATGTCTTAAAAAAGAGAACTTACCTAAAGGAGAGTTACGATATTACTTAGATTGATGCGTTCTCACGTATTTTCATTATTATTTATTGTATTTCAATAATTTAAAAGAAATATTTTCAACTAGTTTAATTCTAATAAAAAATGTTATGTAAGTACACTGCCTTTAAGAAAAAAAAATCCTTGACATTGTTTAAAAATTATAATCAGAATCTAAAATAAATGGATTGATGACATTAGACCATAATAGTTTACGAATATTTGGAGAGTTGATTGCTGTTTTGGCTACAAGTCAGCGTGTTCATTTTTTTTTTTATGTTACAAAGTCCGGAGTTTTAAAAGAGTTTAATTTTGTAATTATTATTATTTTGTAAAATGTGAATTTTATTTTGAATATGAAGGCAATATCAGATGGTTTATTTATGTGTTTTTAATATTATTAATAGCGCTTGGATAGTCTATGAAAATGATGATGTCTTGGAGATGGTTTTCAGTTATTAGATCAAGAGCTTTCATTATGGTCGTAGATTCTGCTGTAAAAACTGAGCTAGGAAGCTTTCCCTGTTGTTCCATATTACCGCGGCTCCGACCCCGTGTTGGCTTTTAGACGCGTCTGTATATATTTTTTCACTTGTAATGATTTGTATTAGATGGTAATATTCTTGTTTGTACATAGCGGGTGACGTGAATTATTTTCTAATATAGAAAGTTTAAAATTAATTTCGCTGAAATCTTTCCATAGGGAAACCAAAATTGAAGTAATGGTAAGTATTTTGAAGATTTTTAAATTGTTTTTCTGCAGTAATGATATGTATAATTTATAATGTATTTAAATATATAAATAAACGGTGTATTAAACTTAATAGCCAAATTCATATATACTGAATACAATATCTATTGTTTTGCAAGTATTATAACTAAAAAAATGATCTAAAACACAGAATAAAAAGAACATTTCACTGGCATGTTGTTATCGTTTATTAGTACAACCTGTTTTACATTATATTAAAGTTCTTTGTGTCTCCGAGACTCGAGGTCAGGGGGAACACTGATAAAGCATAATATTATTCTCATAACATACATTATTTGGGGGACTGTAGTGGGTCAGCCAATTTTAAGAGTCACCTTTTATTTAAAATTATGATTTTATAATTTTAAAGGAGTGGCGGATAGGCCCTCCGGGAAATTAGAGGCTTCTCAGTAACCTCTATTACATAATATATAATATTTCAAATAATGTTATGACCATAACAGTGAATAATGATTTAATAATTTATGAATATACGTATATCTACGCAAATCTGCTTAAACCCACGAAAACGCAGGGGGAAAAAGGAGGCACGGTAAACACATCTCCCAAAAAATCAATTTCTAAAACTTTTCCACAAGATTAAAAAAATTAATCAACAAAAATAATATCACTCATTGTAATGTTTTAAATAACACCCCTCAAAATTGTTTTCTGTGCTCGTTCTTGACTTTAACCTTTAAATTCCATGAGGTAATAGTTAATAAGCGCTATTGCTCATGGATATCACTAGGAAAACAATTTAAAAATCCAATTAGACTTTTCAATTTTCAAAGTTTCGCCATCATTTAGGTTGCTGCTTTTTAGCTATCGTACCACAAATAGACAAAAATTTTAATGTTTTATACTCCATATTATTTAGCATATAAATAAGATAATTTAAATAGTGTTTCTCTATATAATGCTATTTATTTCTCCCCTGTCCCAATCAAAAAGCCTGCTCTCTTAATATATACTGAATACCACCGATGTTCATGTTAAAAATTGTATATCATTGCGTTAAAAAAAAACACACACTCATATATAATTTATATTTAATGTTTTGCCTGACAATGATTCATAACAAAGTACTATGTATCATACTTAAAAATATTAGTACAAATTGTATGAAAACATAATCTATGGAATTAACATTAATTATAAATGTATAATAAATGATAATGATTATAAATTTAGATAGAACCAATGGTATTAATTTGATTGCAATGATAAGCACACTCAATTAGATAAATGGTATGACACCGTTTTGTTTTGAATAAAAATCTGAGTATTGAGCATTACTAATATATTATGAAATTTCATAATTGATTATAAATAAGTAAATATATAATCAATGGTAATAATATGTATATTATTAAAAGCGTTATAAATGTTTATCATATTTTTTCGAAAATTTCAAATTATAATTTAATAGAGAATTGTAATAAAAGAATAGTAAAATGAGTGTTCAACAAGCAGAAACGCTTTTTAATGATTACACTTTCTCAACTCGGTAAAACCCATTTAAAAAAAATTAACTCCTTTAAAAATCATTTTCATAAATGTAAGCCACAATTTGAGACAAATTTTACTTTCAATATCGACGTAAATCATTCGACTCTTTTGAATTATAATAGTTAACTGAGTAATTATTACTCATAATCAAAAAATAAAAATATATACTGACGTTTTACTTTCACTAGATGTATATTTATGTAAATATAATATATATATTATATATGTTCGCGCCGCGTGCGCAAATATTTAGGTGCACATTATGGTGAAAAAACTACTTATAAATATTTTAATCAATATGAATGTATGTTTGCATACAGGCATATCAAATTCAAGTGTCCAAAAAAAATCGTCTAAAATCATTTGTTTGCGAAAAATTGTAAAAATGATCTGCGTTTGCGTTTTATCGTCATAACTATAATAAATTGACTCATGAAATACGTAATAAATATAAAATTACATCACGATGATAATATTATTGCTTGGCGTTTAATTTTGTTGTCACTATTGTATTATATCCTAACTATATATTTATAGTAAACCACTATACGCCTGTACACAATATGATACTTTTTGTATACCATATTGTGTGTATCCTGAATGAAATGTATCTAACGTTGATTCTTGCAAATTGCTTTGCCCAAGTTAAGAACTAAACACACCTACAGGTATTATTATTACCACAATAAACGGGTTAAAATATTTTATAATGACCTGAATTGTGCGTTCAAAATAGAGAATATAAAACGTTATAATTATTATTGTTTATGTATTATACAGCTGTCTACTACACATTGGAATATTTTAATAAAACAACAAAAAATGTGTATTTAAATGGTTGTAAATAGGAAATAATGCAAAAAATCATTATAAATGTTCATTCTACAATGTTTGAAAAAAAAAAAAATCGTTTCATGAGATAAGGTGGCTAAATGATGTGTCATTAGTGTTATTATACTCAAAAACGTACTGTAGAATTTGACCGTTTTTGGATGTATCGGCTAGTATACAGAATTTAAATTCGGAGACTCCAATGTAATGGTTAAAATTATTATATTCAGTGTAGATATACGATGATAATATTAGCAGAAGAAACAATTAAATAACACACTTCATTACATTATTATCACCAAATAAACTGATGCACTTTGGTGTTTTAAAAACAGAAGTACCAAACGTTATTTAAAAATAAAATCATTTACATAACGATCAAATGCGGCGGCGACAGTTTTCGATATTATGCAAACAAATTATAAATTCATTACGAAACGAAATAATGTATGCAAATATATTTTGAAAACTAATTCAAATGTTTTAAATACATATTAATATTATATACACCGAAACACGTCGTATTTTTATTATATTATGCATTGATTGTGACATATTTTTTATAACAAATCATCGAAATTATTTTTCATGAAAAAATCAGTTCATGATGGTTTAGAATGCATTATTGATTTTATGATAATGATAAAAATAATAATATTCACCATCTAAGAAATATGTTTTTACTCTGCAATTAATTTATAATAATATTATCTATTCTTTAAAAATATAACATTCAGTCTCGTATTTAGTTCACTCAGAGAATAAAAAATCTCAAACAAAATCACTACAAGAGTTTGGAAAATATAATATTTAAAATACATTTGACATAATCATAATAAAATATGTCGTGATACAAACGAAACGGTTAATTCTGTCGCGACAACACACGACGCTTAAAAACCCCACCCACCTGCCACCCTCACACGACCGTTGGATCTCACAAAACAGAGCCGAAACCCCTTCGTACATACTATACTATACAATCAATTATATCGCACGTATAAAATTTCAAAACAAGTTTGTTCGCACCCTAACTGTCATTTCAGTTTGTACCGGTAGCAGCTGCACATGCATCTCCCCGCCACCGACCAGAAGAAAGACAATATTAAAGCATTGACACTATATACTATGGGTTACTTGGGTTCAGAACGAATTCACTACCTATCACTTTTCTCAGTAACATTTTTGTGTGCACCTATAATATATTATATATTTATGTATTTATTAATGTCGTGTTACTTGTACAATCCATAAGGAGCGATAGATGTCATGCTCCTTTTTAACATCTTCATATCAAACCAACCCACCTCTCTTAACACTTTATATGCCAAAATATAGAAGAACTATTATGCCTAACAAAGTACAAAATTACCTTTTATGAAAATGTTTTGGTAATTGCTACCTATGTGTTGAATTCAAACGGTATTTAATTAAATAACCAATAAGAATTGCGACATTTTATTCCAAAGAGAATCTAATGAAATTTAAACAAAGAAATTTTATAACATTATCCTTTTGATTTTTACATCATGAATTTAAATCTGAATACTAATCGAAATTAAAAGTTTAAACGACTAATTAAGAATTACCACCTTCGTGCGTTAAAAGCTGAAACAAAACAAATCTTTGTAGTATAGGCAATTGTAATTACAGCGTAAATATTGTAGAAGCATAATTCTCAATAAATATAAACACGTTTCTCTTTTCGTCTATGCGTGCGTTAAACACTGTACGACATGTACACCCTCAAAATCTTATGCATTATACACTCAGAAATTTTCGGACGACACGATGACAAAACCAAATGTTTCAACACACGTGTCCGAGAATTTAATTTTCGGCTTGTTCATCATACTCTGACTGTAATACATACCGGCGATCCCACTGTTTGTCGTATCAAGGTCGTTTTTGAGAGGGGTTTCGGGGTTGATACCCTCCTCGCTTGCCCGAAACTTTTAGCGTAGCTACAGCCTCGCCTCGTAAATCCAAAACTCTCGTATCATACTCGTATTATAAAATACACTCCGAAACTCTCGGTTTGCTTTCTGCGCCGCCACTGTCGTGTGTGTTTAAGTATATTATAAACATTCGTGTGTATGACGTACTTCTATAAACCATGAGTGGCCAACTTTTATGGATTTGAGACGACCTCTTTAGTTTTTCTGGATTATTTATTATATCAAGCATATGATATACTTTATAAAAATCCCCCTTATCTTTACTAGATCCTTGTCACATTTTTTTTTCTTTACTATTTTAAATTTTAATCACGTGAGAAAATAAAACAGGCTAGAAATAGAAATAGATAACGTTTTTAGATTTTACACAGCAAATATTTTATTGTATTCAATACAAATTATTACTTTCAATAAATTTTGAAATAATTTTAAAAAAAAAACTAAAAATATTACACATCGACCACTAATGGCTAAAGAAGATTAATCTGTATGTCCATTTTGTGGATTCAATACCACAATAAAACATGTTATGATTGAATGCCGCGACAGCATGCTGGTGTACGAAAAAAATTTAAACTTCCAGCAAACCTTTATAAAACCCTCGCACCTATAGTAGAAGTTATACGAAAATTACTAACATAAATATTGACTACTTACTATAGGTAATTTAAATATAACTTTAAAACCTGTAAATAATAATTGTATGAAATTAGAAACAGAAATGTAGTAGGTAGCTAATAAATAGATAAATAAATAAATAAATAATAATAATTTTAAAAATATTATTTTTAAACACAGTTGATTTTTTTTTTCAATTGAATACCTACCTACAAACCTTGGTACTCAACGAATACTTAAACTTTTTGAGAAAATTATTACAAATAATTTACATGGTAGGTAACATTATAATATGCAGTTGAAATAAAATGATGTGATTGTAATTAATTTTTATTCGATTTAATTAAAGTTAATCAAAAGAGCACATTTTTTTCTCGAAAACTAAAAGCAAACCTAATCGATTCAAAATAATTATGTCACGATAGACCTGTTGGTTACCTTTGCTATAACAACATTCGTCGTTTCATTTGCACGATACATAATTATATTACTAATTATTATAATTATACATATATATATATATATATATTATGATTTCGTACAATTGCACTAGTTAAAGTTTCGAAATGGTTTTCGTTGTTTCTCCGCCGCAGACTAGCCCTAAAACTGACGTCTCTCGCCGCCCTCCCGGCTGGGTATTATTTCACGCGGGACAAGACCTAAATCCTGTACTCTGCACGACGCATATTATTCATCTCATATTGTCGCGGTATTTAATAGTTACGCGACGCTGCACACGCATGAGTTACAATGACTATATGCACGGGCACTATCTCTCTAAGGCTAGAATAGAATATTCAAAACAAAACATCACGCGTCAAAAACAGCTAGTGAAAAAAATAAAAATATAACTAACAATATAATATTATGTTATTTCTAGGATGCACATGCGGATTTATAATATATGTACTCGAATATAATCGAATGATCCTACTATAGAAATGTGTTTCAGGAGCTAGGGGAATAGTTGATTTTAAGATAATATGGTTGTTATTACATATTTATAACAGTTTAAAAAATTATAATTAACCGCTACTTAAGTCTGTAGAAAATGGAACGTGATGACTTTTTTTTGGTAAATTATGAAATTGTGAACTTTTATCATATGCCTATTTAATTACATATTTTGGTAAAAATTAATATATATATATATACATATTTTCAGATTTTAAATACAAATAAATCCGCACCCTAGTTATTCAGAGGCATTACTCGATAGGGACTTGTAGGGCTAAGCCCCTCCTCTCCAAAAAAAAACCTCTTATAACTCCCCAGATTTTTTGAAAATTTCTTAAGGTTAATGTCCTTCGACAAAAATACCTTTAAATTTTGTTTTTTAATTGAAACTTAATGAAAATTTAAGTATGGATAAACTATAATATGAAAAATATTTTGGTCGATGAAAACTTTTAATGCATGATTACTTTTTTTTTTCATTAAACAGCGTAATATAAAACTGACTAAGAAAATGAAAATAAATTGTAATAATAATAAACTTTATGATTTTTAAATAAAATTGTCTAGAATAAACTGAAGCTTTGCTCAGAATCGTTTTATTGAAGGAATAATTTATCGTTTCTTGAAAGTTTAATACGTCAACTCAAGACATCCGAGGAGCAAAAAATATCCATTGCGTCCGGATTTTTAATAACGCACTGCTCCGAAACTCACTCTACACCCAGTTAGACTTGGCGAAAACCCATTATTGATACATATTCTACAATCAGTGACGCCCAAATATTTCCCACTAACCGATACAGTGGATTATTTTGACCACCCACCACCTGTTACTCAAATAATAATAGTTGCACAAATACCCGACTTGTAAATTTGTTTTTACAATTTGGGCTAATAATACGATTTCCAAGTGATTTATATTAATATATTATAGTTATTAAAATTATGTATTATTTTGTTATAGCTTTTATTATAACCTATAGGTGCCTAAATATTGTACAATGCACATTAAAGACCCATCCATCACCTACTGAGCACTCGTGCTACTTGGTAGGCGGTACGCCACTGTCTACAATGTACAGTAATAATATTATTATGATAAATGAAATTTGTTGTTTGAATCATCGAAACACTATCATAAAAATACGAGCACAAACGCCCAGTATTTTCCTCCCATTATCTGATCACCGTAATAAAAACAAACTAGGAAAATTTTTACAATTTAATTATTTTATTACAATTATTTAAATTACGTCATTTAATTTTCAGAAATGGTTAATTTAAGGTCAATAATATTTTATTACAAACAAAATATTTTATCCTATATCATAACTATATACAGTAAAAAATTATAAACTGTTTGGGTGGGCTATGGAAATTTTTTTCAAGTGGGGTCCCTAAAGTCCAGCACTATTTGCGCCTCTAATGACAACCAATTTTTCTGTTGTGTGGTTTAAATTGATTTTTCATCATTTATATTTTAGTGGTCAAGAGTTCGTCATACAACTGTTCGATAATTAATATTTTATGCATTTTAAAAAGATTATTAGTACAATAATTGCCTTCTTTACGGTTTTATTTCAATAAATTATTCGAAAATCTAACAAGTATTTTATTTATTATTTTATTCGCTACATTTATTGGTTCCATAGCATTTTTTTCAAGCAAATTCCTGTACCATAGTCCATAATAGTATATTTGATATTTGTCAATGACCAGTGCTAATACTTAATTGTAAAAAAAAAAGTTTCTCTTTTATATATGAAAACATTTTCTAATGCAGGTTTTATTATGACAGTTTCATTATGACATCTCCGTTGTAAACTGTTGTCAATTATTACACCCAAATATTTAGTAGACTTAATTCTCAGTATCCCCCGATATTTTAATTGCGTGTAAAATCAATACGTGTAATTGTGTAATTACAATTGGATTCTATGAAACCAATGAATTTCGAATGAGGAAAAAGAAATAAATACTGACATATGATAATATATATTTTTAATTATAAATTATTTTTTAAATTCCAATTATTATGAGTAGGCTTAGGGACTTCTAGCATTTGCATATTTTTGTTAATTGTTGTTAAAAATAGCAGAGTGCGAAATAAATTCATTTCTCAGTGCCATGATGTCAGATCTAAAATTTGAATGTTCATATTTTTGCATATTTGATAGATTTTGCAGAAAAGTGCTTATTTTAAAATTTTAATGCATATTTTGCATATTTTGACAATTTTTTCAACATATTTAAAGCGATCGGAAAAATAAATATACTAATACTTCCAGTAATATGCTATATATAAACCCATATCGACCGTATCGTCCGCTCGATATCAACCGATAGGCAATAGCCGATAATAGTTATTTAATTTAAACCAAAAAAAAAGTATACCTTTCAAAAATTCAATTTATTATAAATCATTTTCAATTCAACTAATAATATTATAATATAGTAATATATTAAATTCTAATAAAATAAATATTTAATTTTATCACATATTTGTTATACTTAATTTTTTTTTCGCCATATCTTAGTGCATATACGGTTATTTTTTAGGTGCATATTTTAGTGCATATTTGGCAATTTTTCGGTGCATATTTGGGTATTTTTTAGAGCTACAAGTCCCTAAGCCTAATTATGAGCCTCTCTAAATTTGCTTTATCTCCACATCAATTACCGTTGACAGACAATAAATAATAATTAATTAGTTATTACAAAATGATAATATTAATGATAATATTATTATAATAGGTATCAAAACGTCTTGAATCGTGTGTGATTTAAATAAACGTCCCCCCAGATAAGAGAAAAAAAAAAGATTGATCAATGACACTTCATTGAAAGACATTATATTAATATTTAAACCGCTTTACCGTAAACTCCGGAATCGATTGTGTACACGTCTATTAAATAAAATATTATACAATGCCCTAGCCACGCCACGGTGTTAAATAGCGTAATAAAATGATATAATATTACAACAATAATCAGGCATTGCAGAAGAAAAACGTTATAATGACAACAGAGACTAGAAAATTATTTCGAAACTCATTACAAATTTGTTTCTCGAGCAGTTGAAATGAGGACGTGATCAGCAGAGCCGCAACAAGCTTTTCTGGCGCCTGAGGCACGATTTGAAATATGCGCCCCCCTCAAAAAAATTGTGATTAGGTTTCAAGTAAAACAAGAAATAATAATATCTTTAACTACAAGTTTATAATTCTCAAGTCTTTATATTATTATAGTAAACAAATCAATATGAAATTTACAAATTATTAAGTATTTCAAAACCATAATTAATAATAATACAAATTTTAAAAAGCTCATCCGGGTGTTCTTCGCACGTCAGGTGAGATACTCTTGACGGATGTATTGAATTTTAAAAAAATCTCATAAATCGTTAGTCAACTTTTTTTTTTTTTATACCCGTTTGAAATTAGAAATTTGGTACCTAGATAGAGAATTTCATTGGAAATATTTTGGTGCAATAAAACTTCTTACAGACGAAGAATTAAACATTTTAAAAGGTTACAAGGGTTTGATTGGAAAAAAATCGGAGAAAATACAGACAGATATTAGGAGATATCTATAGATGTACACGTGGTTGCTGAAGGTTGTTAATGTTTTATTGCATCTTATGTATTTTTCGACGCTGAATACGATGGCGTGAATTAAAATCCACGTGTAACAATAGTTTTTTAACTATTTTATTCTATTTTAAAAATTCAATATTTTCGATTATTATACTCAATACCTACTACGTATTTCAACTACAAGGTCAAGTAAGGTATTGTGGCGTAATCGTAACTCGTAACAGAACCGGCCCATCACGCGACAGTACCGGGGTTCGATTCCAGCCCGGCACTCCGAATTTTTTGCATTTTTTTTTTTCTCATATTTATTAACTTCCTTTGTTTAGAATCGTTTTATTGAAGAAATGATTTATCGTTTTTTTTTTAAATTCAATACACCCGTCAAGAGAACGTGTCACTCGACGTGCGAAGAACGTATCGTCATTACTCATTAATATTTTTCTTAAGTTAATCATTCAATATTTTTGCGCGCCCCCCCCCCCTCCAGCATTAGGAGGCACCTAAGGCAAGCGCCTCTCTCGTCTCGCCTTAGTTACGGCACTGGTGATCAGTGAACGAAGCGATATGGAAACCATCGAAAAATATTGTGTTTAGAACTACAAACGACGACGTCTATATAATAATATGTTTTAAAAATAAATAAATACGTGCATATATATATATCATTTATATTTTATCGTACAAAATGACGATATTAACCAATTGACAGCCGTCGCCACATAATATATCGTTTTATTTTTTCAACTAAAAATCGTATAATACATATATATATAGTAATGATAAATTATCATATTTTTCAAATGTACACACTCACAAGATAAATCACTCACGAGCAGCACAGTGGCGACCGGTCAGTATAACGACGCGGAATATCTGTCGAGCAGTGCCGCCTATTAATATTATTATAACAAACTGCGTATTTCCATTGCCCGGGCCAACTGGATTTTTTTTTTCATCACTCTCTAGCCGCGAGATTGTTTATTTTACCGAAAAACGGCGTAGTAAACACAGTAGTTGGATCTCGTCTTCTTCGGTAGTTTAGGAGCACAGCCGTGCTAACATCTTCTCCTCTCTTTGTAAAAATAATGAACTACCTATGGGAGGAGGTTCCCCCTACCACCCTCTTATAGAAATTAGGACTCGATGATGGTTTTTTTTTTTTTTTTTCATTACTCGTTAAACAACCTAATAAAAATAATTTTATTCACTAGCAGAGCGAAAATAAACCGGATATACTACGCACATTGGGTATTCTTCACTCCTCGACGAGGATACTCTTGTGATGGAGGATATGTATGCGTTGAAAAGACAAATCATATTAATAATAAACATAAATAGAGTATGTCTAAAATAATTAAATAACAGAATAAACCATGTCTATTTAATTATTCGTGAAATTGATAAATTTTGACCTATTATAAAATTTAAAGCTCTTATGATTAAAAACTAAAAAATTGTTTTCAACAAAAATATAAATATAAGTAATTATACAAATAAATGAATATGCTTATTGCTTGTATAACATCTTCAACCTAAAAAATAATAAATTGAAAATATTATGGCATAATAACAAAAATAAATTTGCATTTTTTTTTATTTTAACAGTCAAGCGAACTTCTTGAACAATTTAGTTACAAGTAAAAAAAAAAAAAAAAACAAAAGGAATCTTTTGGTAAAAAAAAAATATATATCTTATTATTAAGAATCAATAGTTTTATTGAGTTTTAATTGAAACCAAAAAAAAAAAAAAAAATGTATGTGAAAAAAATAAATCAGTTTTATTCAAATACTAAATTTGTATCTTTCCACCTAAACTTAGTTTCAGATACTACTTTGGCCAAAAGGTTTAGTTGTAGATGTGTCCTCTCAAATCACATCTATTCATGTAATACAATATATTATTGGTCGGAATAAAATTTGGATATAAACCAAATTCTAATCAGATTTATAGATTTGCTTTTTTTGCGACTTATAATAATTACTAATAATTTACTGTAAAATAAATTAGTTTTATTTTATCGTAATGAAAATATAATAATAATTACATTTATTAGAATTCAAAAATGAATCATTGAACGGCAAAATTGAATCAAACAATCCGAATTATTCGGATAATTCATGAAATCTCCTAATTTAGTTATAAATCAACACCGATTAATGTGAATAATAATTTTTCTACTGATTACCAACTAGTGAAAACATGTTTTATTCAATGAAAAGAGGGGAAAAAAAATAAAAGTGAATGAATAAACGTAAAATTAATTGAACACGTTTTATAAATTATAATTGAATTAAAAATTGCACAATAATTTGTATAAAATACACAGTGATTTACATTTTAACTTATATACTACGTAATGACCGACACATTAAATCCAAACTAGTCATAATATAATATTATTAATTATTATATAAATAAATTATAATGATATTCCGGGCAACGTATATTTTCATTTTCTGATTTATTTTACGTTTCATATATTGTGTATTTAGGTAGTTTTTAATTAAATTACATGATAATATTAGGTACAGAGAGGTTTTCAATTATTTTTCATATGTTTCATTCGTTTATCAATATTTCGAACCTTTAGTCGAGGGACCCGAGAAACCGTTAGGAATACAATAATTTGCCACTTATTCGAATAGATATTATTTAAAATGTTATCGCATTTTAGATTAATGAGTTATAATAAAGTTATAATAAAGGTCTGAACCCGGGGGCTTCTTATCCACTCCAGTCCTAAGTACTCGGTCAGCTCGTTACACGCCAGGCCGTATGATAAAGCTATGATCTCACGGCGGCGTGTGCATAGGTAATGCGCAACAAGCGGGAACAATGTGCAGCGTTTTATAGCATCTATTATATTATTCATAATTAGGGCCCGAAACTTGATAACCTAAAAATATTTTAAAAAATTCACTAAAAAAAATTCATAAAGTGACATTAAAAAATATATAGTATATTTTACACTCAAAAAAAAAAAATAAATAAATAAAATATTAATAAAAATTTCTTTTTTTGTCCAAATTCTTGTACTACTACTGTAAAAATGACATTATTTAAACATTAGTATTTTATATTTTATCCACTCGAAAAACTATATATAATAAAAAAATCTATACCTAATAATTAAAGAAAAAATATTTACGTTTTAATTCAGTTAAATATAATATGTTCAAATAAATGTACAAAAAGTAGAAAAATATTAATAAAATGACCGTGAATCGAAAAATTCCCAATAAAATGCAAAAAATGCAAATTAAAAATTGTACCAATAGATTAAGTGTTTCATGAATCAAATTTCTGTAAAGACGAGCAATGTATAAGATCAAAAGAAAAAGAGATGCAAATGCATCAAGTTCCGGGCCCTATTACATAATACTTTATTATTTCTAGTTTAACAGACGAGCCGTTGTCACAATTCATAACAATATGTGATATTGTCGTTTGATTTATACCGACAATAATTATTGCTTTTCAATTATTATCACAATAATTGCATTAAAATTAATATTATTATCTATTACATAATATTTCTGTAACAAACGTGCGTAGAAATCATTGTCGGAAGCAACATAAGACCAAACCCGCCCGTTTTTTATTTATTTTTTTCACTAGTTATTCGCATAATTTATATTTTAATCGATTGTAGAAATAAATATAAAAGTAAGGTGAACTTAATACTGAGGAAACGTCATGTCATTCGTGTGGTGTTATAAACAAAGGAAATTGTTTATTATTTTGTAATAGTAAATTTTTTTAATAAGGCAAGCAACCAATGTCCCACGAAAATTCAAGAACAGTATGTAGGCACGCTGCACATTCTGCTACCTCCGTGCACACGCCAATAATTTCAGCTTGGACGACGCTCGGGGGATGAAATCATTTGAATAACGTCCATATTCTATCCTGTGACGATAAATATTGATTTAAAAAAAAAAAAAAAAAAATCAAATATCAATTATATTAATATACTATTAATAATCATGTGTTCGTAAAAAAACAAATTTAGTCGCAGGATAAACAAAAAAAATCAGTCTAAGTAGTTAAAAATGACAAATTTTATATTCTGTTTGTATACATTAAATCGTAGAAATACATCCGTGCGCGTACAAATAGGAATGTGGCGCTCGTTTTCGCATTGCGACTCGTTGTAAAACTCAAAACGAAATTAAAAGTCCAAAAAATATAAAAAAAATTTAATTCGGTCATTAATTCACTGTAATAGCCAACAACCAGACATCGGTACCGCAACCGCGCTACTGCCACTTTGAAGTGGGAGAGGGGAAAGATCCCCCTTAAACCGATTAAACATTTTTTTTTTTCGTCAACGAAGAACATTATTTTTGGGTACAACGTATTTACATAAGTTTTCTAAGTTGAATGTTGTCACATTGCGTAAATACTTACAAGATGGTATTATTTTTAAAACTAAAAATGAAAGTATCCTTAAAAAACTGATTAAATGAACTGAAAAATTCAAAAAAGCAAAAATAGTTTTTGAGCTTATAAAATAATATAAAATAACAGCGATATTTATTTAATTTTTCTCAATGCTTTTAATTTTTTTTTACTAGGTGACTTGAACGGATTATAAATATAATTAAAATACGGATTTAAGATTCTGAGTGGAGCGAATTTTTACAATGACGTTAATTTTTTTTTTCTTTTTCCTTTTTTTTATGTGTACACGTTTTCGTATAGAAACACTTGTCCAAAAGTTCCGAATAACAACTTTTTGAATCACAATTCACCCCTAGATGGTATTTTTATAAGGTCATTTTTCGAAATTCTCAATAGTTTTCTCAAAATTTGACAAAACTACCCAAAATTTGACAAAAAAAAAATCAGAGCCTGTATTTTTTTAACCTAAATTTTTTAAAAATTTTAATATAGATAGACAATAATACGAGAAATATTAATGTGAAAAAAAAATTGGAAATTTTTATTGTAACATTATTTTTTTCCTGTTCTCAATTTTTTTCTTTTTTTTTATGTTTTTTCAACAATGTATATAAATTAAATAATAATAAATAGTAATAAATAAAATTGTCGTGAATAAACTGATGCTCCACTCAGAACCGTTTTATTGAAGAAATGATTTATCGTTTCTTTAAAATTTAACACAACTACCAAGTCCTGCTCGAGAAGCAATGAATACCCATGGTGCGAAATATGACGTCTTGTTTTAGATTCTGAATGAAGTGAAGAAGCTAG
This sequence comes from Stegophylla sp. TES_Ste_2020, assembly GCA_025469315.1. Lineage (NCBI taxonomy): Eukaryota > Metazoa > Arthropoda > Insecta > Hemiptera > Aphididae > Stegophylla > Stegophylla sp. TES_Ste_2020. Next base: position 214 of record JAIPRM010001303.1, on the reverse strand, counting down.
TGTTTTTACAATGATGTTTATTTATTTATTTTTTATTTTTATTTTTTTCTTTTTTTCTTTTTTTTTTCTGTGTACGAAAAATACTGTTTTTCGTATAGAAATACTTGTCCAAAAGTTTCGATCAATAACTTTTTGAAACCGGATTTGCCTCTAGATTGTACTTTAAAGAAGTCATTTTTTGAATTTCTCAATTCTTCAATTTTTTTTTTGGAAA
>JAIPRM010001302.1:6531-30154 GCA_025469315.1 Stegophylla sp. TES_Ste_2020 | reverse complement strand
TCGCATCGTTATCACCGCGACTCAGGTACAGGTGATTAATAATATTTTATATATATATATATATATATATATATATATATATATATTATATTTATAAATATATATTATATATGTATAACAAATTCTAAACATAGATGTGTACTAAACAATCACAAAAAATATACATAACATAAATTACATAATCAGCCTGAGTATTTTTTTTATTATAATATTAAAATATAAGTATCATATAAACAACATAATTAAAATATTAAAAGTGTTTGTCATGGTATTTCATTCTTATCAAATTAAGGAACTTTAGGTGGCAGAAGTAAATTCTTCTGATAATGAGTAAAAAACCTGTCTGGTGGTTCTTCTTGGTCCCTCAAGTATTTTGTTAATTCGGGTCCTAATGAGTTTAATATAGTGTTTTATATTTGTTAAAACTTTAGTATATGTTAGAATCACACCTTGGTTTACATATTTCTAAAAATAATGTAAATATTTGTCCCGGTTAGTTTAAAATATTGTCTTAGAAGATATAGGAGATATTTTTTGATTCACTCATTTTAAAATGATAATAATAAAAATAATTGGCTTAAATGTTATTAGTATTTTTTTAACCAATTAGAATTAAAATTCTAAGCACTGATTTTTTTGATAGGAAGTACTTGAGGAGTATTATTAGGAAAATTGTTTATTTACCGTATTAAATTTATTAGTACACACCTAGTTTTTTATTATATTTTAGTCAAGTTAGACTAATAATTGAACTAACTAAACGCAAAAGAAACAGAGGTAAAGAAGGGATATATAATATTTATATATAACTAAAATAACATCTATAAATTATAACTATAAAAAAAAATTAAAGCTTTGTGTAGTAAAACCGATTAAAAAGCGCGCGAAAAATAAGGAATCAAAAAAATAATAATGATAAAAAAAATAAACAAGATAAATAATAATAATATAAATAATTATCATAATAATAATAATAATAATAATAATAATAATAAAAATAATAATAAAATAATAAGGAATATTGAAATAAAATTAATTCCTAAAATTATACATAAATAATAAATAAGATAGCACCTCACAAACATAAAAAAGAAGGGTTGGATGGCCAAATACTAAGGATGGTACTAACGTTGATTCGGCCAGTGACGGTAGGTGAGCCCTTGTAGTTCTGGAACCATTAGCATGTATCTGGCCGAACATTCTTTTAATATAATAATAAAAATAAATTAAAATTTAAAAATATTTAAAGAAAAGTTTGCTTTGAAAAGTTAAAAAAATACTGATTAGGTTTGTATGTGTTGTTTTGTTTCAATGTTTTTCAGTCTTATTAAAAACTAATAATTGTTTGATGATATTTGAACAGGGTTTTTTTAATTGTAATTTTTAATCATTTTCATTCTGAATAACGTTTTCTCAGTCTCCCAAGCGCATTCAATCATGTACATAATATAAATATGTATATATATATATATTATATAAAAGATAAATATATTATATTATTATAGAAAATTTTTTTAACAAACAAACAACAACGCACCAGAGTGATCGGCGGGAGTATATTCTGTGATCAACGGTGAGCCAGCTAATGCATAGTTTGCATAATCAGCATATGGTGTATATATTAGGCCAGCAGCTGCTGCTGCTGCTGCAGCATGATGATGATGTTCAGCAGGCGACAATAGCTGAGGTGCACCAGGATTTCCAGCACTGGTAGTAATGGCAGTAGGTAATCGTGGCGATAAAATAAGCGGTGCAGCTAATTGTGTGGCGGCTTGTGGTCTCAATGTTGTGGCCAAACCACCCATGCCATGAGGAGACAACAGTCGCTGTGTCTCAGCAGCTGCTGCTACCGCCATCCTACGCCATTCCTCATCGCAAGCTGAAACATAAAAATATTAATTTGTGAATTATTGTTGAAATTAAAGATTAGATTACCTGCTGCTGCTAAGGCTTTGGCATTTGAGTCCCTATACGTTCCATTGATGATAGCAAGTTCCATGAGTTGACGTTTCTTTAATTCATCTTCACCATCGGCCTAAAAATATAATTAAAAATATATTTTAATTCAATTTCATTCAAAAATAATATGTAAATATAATTTCACTAACAGGTACAAGAAGTCTTTTCACTTCATCAATGGCTCTCTTCAACTTAAGTTTAGCTCGGTTTTCTGTGTCTTCAACAGATATTAAAACATGAAGCTCCTCGCTCAAATGTTCCCAGTTGGGTTTACCTCTATTTTGTTCCTCCTTAAAACATAATTTTGATTAATTAGACAATTTTCAAATGCAAGTTTGGATATTTACTTACAATTCTGTATGAAAAACTTCCAAAAATGTGTTAGCAAATAAATAATAATACGTATAGTGTTAAACAAAAAAAGTCAAAATAAATTTAATAATACTCTTTAAATTCCTTATAATATATACCTTTTTCTTGTCACGCATTGAGCCTTTTCCTCTAACCATAATCTTGCATCCAGTTTCTAATTCTAATTGTTTTGCTGTCATACCACGTGGGCCCAATATTCTTCCAACAAAGTTAAACTAGAAAAACAAAAATCACTATATTACACTTCTATTACAAACTATTCATTTAAATTGCATCATCTGCAGTCTGATGAGTTTAAATTTTATTCATTATTGTTATTTAAATTTCTATGAATGTTGAGGATACTAACATTATATCAATAAAAAAATTTAAATAATAACGATTATAATAGGTATCTTATAAATAAATGCACTATGTCTAATGATACTAATCCCAGGCAAAATAAACATAGTAATGCTGTTTATATTTTAAATTTGTTTTGATTTTATAATATATGAAGCAAAAATTTAATGTAAAACGTATAATGTTATAAATATGGTGAATGGAGGGCCCCTTATGCCCTTCCCTTAAATACGCCCCTGATATACATAATATTATTATAGACTAGTCAATTTCAGCAGATGTACTTGAATTGTATAAGCGTTTTGACACACATAAATGGTGCAGTATTACGATTATATTACAGTGGAGTGGCTCTCATCACTTAATAATTGGTTGAACATATTGAAACACGCAAGGCTTTTTTTTTTTTACGACTTATAAATACGTCCCGCTTCGCTGACTGTTTGTCAGTGAGCTTTTTAAACGCCTATAATACTATATAAATATAATATGCGACCGACAATAAATAATAATAATAATAAATTGTCAATTTTGTTTTGCCCGTGCAACAACAATGTACACGGGCTCCTAAATGGCTCATTAACAATTTTTAAACATCGAATACAGTTCTTTATTTCTTACTTTCCTTCATTGCATCACTAAAATAATGAAATGTTGTACAAACAATACCGGGTATAATATAATATACATACACAACAAAGGCACACCTCTAACTATTATCAAAAAATAACTAATCTCTTCCGAGCTCAATGGAAATATAAGAAAAAATATAGACGTCTGAAATTCTCCAGAAAATCCATCAACACAAGTAATGTGCTGTTTTTATTATCATATATAATTATTGTTACAAACATTATTATTATAACGTAACAACTCATCACTGCCGCAATAATATATCATGTACTTAAAACTACATCACAAACACTGTTGATCACAAATTTCTGCAGTAATATTTAAATAATATGTAAATGAATATAGAGGTATATTTTCAATCGATGAGATATTTTATGTAAAAGCGTCCGGGTACGTCTATTTTACGACTTGCAATTGAGGGGCTACAATGCAAAATGGACCTTTTCAAATTTTCTAATTTTTCAGGAGAGCAGGTTTTTTGTCAAGATCATTACTCAAAATTGTAAAAAAAAATTAAAAATATTTTTATTTTGTTAATAACGAATTAATATATAAATTAATTTATTTTTATTTTAAGTTTTTTATTGTATTTTTTACAGTTTTAAAAATGTTATTCGTTGCAAACCGGATTTTTTCCGCAATAAGTACGTATTGCAATAAATTTGGAAAAAGGGTGTTTTGAAAAAAAATGTCACCATTTTTAACAAAACATTCTCTACTCCCGGAAATAGACCGTTTTGAATAAGTGTTTTGAAATAATCAAATGGTTCATGGTAAAATGTTATTTATTCTGGTTAAAAAAATATAAAAACAGTAAACAAAAAAGATAAAGAATAGACAAAAAAGCAGGACATACTTGGCACCACAGATATTCTTCGCTCCTTGGGTCAGATACTCTTGGTGGATGTATAGAATTTTAAAGAAACGATAAATAATTCAATAGACGATTCTGAATAAAGGAAGTTAATAATATGAAAAACGATAATAGTCGTCATTTTCAACACGTACCTAACCCGAAGAGCGAAGAATATCCGTGGTGAGAAGTATGTCCGGCTTTTTTGTCTATACTCTTTACTTAACTTTATTTTTTTTTCTAATAAATAAAGAAAAGGAAAAAATAATTATTAAAAACTTAACAGTATTGAGTATATTAATAATGTACAAAATGTAAAATAAAGAACTATTAATTTATGACTAGCATGTTTGACAAGATACTTTATCAAAATACTAATAGCTCATACTAGAATGAAGTTGGGAAAAATATTATTATATTTTACTAAAAATTAATTAATGCAGAATATTAATAAAATGCGTGCATAATTGAAATTTTAAATTAAATTAATTAAATAAACTTTTTTTTAAATATTATTATTAAAAGCAATTTAAGTCAGTATTGAAAAAAAAACACATTTAATTATCGGAAAATAAGGTTAAGATCGTTTTGCAGAATATTGGAAATCGAACGTTTTGATAAATATTGAAGGAAAAGCACGTTATGCATCAGATTGTTATGTAATGTATACTGTTAACGTTGGAAGAGGTGCGACGTTTTGAATTAAAATGGAAAACGAATGTTTTGAATAATTTTCCATTCAATTTGCCACACAATTTACTATCAGAATCGATATATAACTCAAAATCGATAAAAATGGAAAAAGTCTGTTTTGCATTTAAGCCCCTCAATATTGTGATATGTGTGATGATACAGTCACCGCCAGAAAATCGTATCGAATTAAATTATCGTAATTAGAGTACTATTAGAAGTAATTAAATGTACGAGTATAATAATTTTAAATATACGCAAAATTCTTATAGTTCATATCAGTAAGCTCATTAGTAAGCTTGCTAATTATATTCTTCATAATATATCAATGCGTTTCATCTAAATTGGACCCATTGGCAACTTGATACAAGTATTACGATGACCTCGATGGATTTAATATAATATAATAGAAAGCTGATGCTCGGTGGTATATTATAATGATAATATACATTAAAATAACTAATTCATTGACGAAATGAACGGTGTTACATTATCGAAAGAATGAAATCGAGTTACAATTAATACGTGTTTATACGAGGTGATTAAGTTAATTTCGACACATCGTAATAAATAAGTACCTATTAAAATATTGGTATTTAAATTGTTACATAAAATAAAAACTTCCGATAAAAATAAATCACCTATAATTTAAGTCGTACGCATATACGATACGCGCGAATAACATTTTCACGAAAACGAAAAAATTAGAAAATTATATAATGCGAACGAGTTGAACGTGGCCACAAGTTACGCGGTGTGTATACAGGATGCTCTGTTCACGATAAACGAAGAGACGTGCCAAGAGAAGAAAAAAAAAAGTAATAATAATAACACGTAATTCATGCAAAAAGACTTCACGATTAATTTTACTGCCTGTAAAGGATAATAATATGTATACACTATACATTATATTACAGTAACGACTCGATGATAATGGACACTACACCACAAATCACAACAATGGTCTGCGGCAACAAAAAACAACTACCACAAAGTCGTTGTGCTAATGAATCGTTATTGGCCAAACCCGAATGGTGCGAACACCAAAAAAGGATTTAAGAACCTCTCTTTTCTCGTAGTTAGGCAACTCTCTCTCTCTCTCTCTCTCTCTATTGGAAATATCTCGTTGGGAATACACAGACATTACATATTTGTAGTGCGTACATATTATTATTTAAATGGTATGTAGACGATGACAACGTTTTAAGCAAAAGCACATTTGTCACCGTATAGTTAGTTTTATTATTACTGTAAAAACGACCGGTGGCGTTGTATGTCAGAAGCACAGAGAAACGGGGAAAAAGTGTTTGGTCGAAAAAATTAAAAAACATAATATTAAGGACACGAGGCGACTGAGGAGACTGCGAGGGCGCCATATTGCTTGTTGGCCATATTCAGCGTTGTCACGATCCTAAAAAAGAACCCGACCATATGGTTCTCTCGTGTTTTCTCTGGCACGTTTATGATCTTTAACATTATATATATATATATAAACGCAAATATACGTCTAAATGTGTGTATGATGTTGACGACGACGACGATGATTTTAAATGACGAAAATAATACATATACACGGTGGTAGAATATGGAAATTTAATAGCGTGGGATTACTCATTTTGGAAATGCTATTATTCCGCCCGCGATAAATACGCATATACATACATCATTCATTGAATCGTTGAATTTTTTTTTATAATATAAAAATAATGATGATGACTACGACGAGATGCAAATCACCTCCAACCCCGCATCGAGCATAATATAATATAATATAATACATAAAAATATTATTGATGCGAGTAATCAGATCTGCAGCAATAATAATTCCTTTTCACTTCTTTCATCCTCTTTCTCGAGTGTGTGTGTGTGTGTGTGTCGCGCATTATTTACTGTATAACGCCCAACTCGTGTGTAGGTCGCAATATTGTAGAGAAAAAAATAAAATTAGAAAAATATATATACGCCACTCTTGCCCATTAATGGACATCTACAACCGGACACGTCTTTCGGACCATCCCATCGAATCGGCCGCCGCGTATTACAAATATTATAAGTTGAACATCAAGGACATGCCATACCCATTTCTATTAAGTGCATAACACATGAGACGTTTTCCTCCCTGTCACTACGTTATTATTACCATTAAAACACATAACCGGTGTAATACACATGAGGTCGATATTTTCTTTTTATCCTTTACCAGATACACAAGGGGTATAATCAAAATTAGGTAAACTACTTTTTTCATACGTTTACTTACGACAATAATTTTGTAGTTTACAGACATACACGAAATCCCATAAATAACAAAAGATTATTAATATATTATACAGTCTACTCTATACGTGCATGTTATGTATACAAAATAATATTATATGTAAATATATATACAGGGTAGTTTATTGAGCATGTCTTTTTTGGGCCGTAAAAATGGAAAAATTTGAAATTTTTTTTTTGGAAAATATTCAATTTACCATAAAAACTATGTTTTCTATATATATATTTTTTTTTATGTCACCTTAAGGATGTCCTGTAGTGATGCATACATTTTTTTCAAAAGGCACCCTCCTACTTTAACTACGAAATTTTGTTCAGATAATTTCTTCGTGAATTTTGATGTGTTAAAATCAAAATTCGAACGAGTAGTTCATATTTTACAACATAACAAATGAATTAGGTTTTAACAGGTAAAATCATAGATTCATAATAATTACGCAATACGTTTGTAACTAAAATATTTGTCCAAGAGACCATTATCCTTAATACTTAAATTTGAATAATTCAAAAACTATTCGATCAAATTTTAATTTTATTACATCAAAATTCACAGAAATATAGAGGGTGTGTATGCTTAATGCTTAACTCTGTATATATGTCACAAACAACTTGAATTCAACATTAAGTAGACCATTAATGAGGAAAATATTTAAAAGTATACGAAATACTGTCGGTATACATAGGTAATTAAATTTAGTCAAATATTTAATAAATAATAAGATATATCAAACATTTCTAACATTTTAAAACAAAAATAGAGAATATTTATTAAATGAACGAATTCCTCAGAATTGTGTAGGCACAAATAATAAAATAACAACCGCCAACAGATTAAATTTATCTACACACAGCCACACAAGTCAAAAATAAAATAAAACACAATATAAGTAATAGCTAGGAATAATTTATGACTTTTTTCGTTTTACTTTTATGCAATTATAAAAAAGTATTTTCTTTTTTTTTTAATAAAATTTAAACAATTTATAAAACAATTAAAAATCATGTTTGAACGTTACGTCATTGTATAAAGAATAGCAAGACTGCAAAATTGTGCATTATTCACTGAAATATTACATAAATGTTGGTCAACGTGAATAATAAACTATTAATACTGGAATAAAAGTACTGAAAAATAATATTATCGAACGTGCTAAAAATAATTTAACTGATCGGAGAATGTCATTAAAGAAAAGAAAAATCTTATGATAAATAAATTCTTAGCATTGGGAAATTTTCTGAAGCGTGGATCGAGATCATTTAGTTTACACGGTGTGTATGAAAATGAAACACCACTAGCTTTGTACTAAATACTATAAATTATAAACGTATATAATATGGAAAATATTCATTTACGAAGGAATAAAACAATCCTAGAATGATTATAGTTTATCGCTCAGAAAACATTTATGCGCGCATAATCAGGACTTTCGAAACCATCGTTAGATTATTTCCAAAAAGTAATTTTAAATTAATAAATTTTCGAGAATTATATCCAAATGTATTGTAAAGAAATAACTCTTTCTATACATATTCTACTTATGTTAAAAATGATGAACGAATTAGCAAACAATTTATCCGCTAGGCAGCATTTTTTTTTTTTTTTTGCTCATATACGCGAATATTAAACAAATAAATTTTATTCGTGAATTTTCATTCATGTTGCACGTTACATGATTTCATCGTTTATAATTAAGTACTTAATCCAGTTTACGATATTCCTAAAAGGTAATCTGTATTGTAAATACTTTCACTAACACATTTTTCGTTTATGACGTACGTCGCATTATCGGTTAACCTACAGGAATAAGTTTTTTTTCAACACTGAGAAGAGTACAATCTCAACCAATACATAGCACCAGAATCCCCCATACCTCCTAGAAATGAATTTCTGATAATGCCATTGTATAAAGAGCCAAGGTAGTTTAACTTACCTTGTATAGAGCAATATAATGTGTAATTCATATCCGTTATCGTACGGGGGAAAAAAAAAAAACAAAAAAATATTTTACTTATTGCGTATATTATTTTATATAGTTTTATACCAACACGAAGTTTATTTTCATTTCACTGCTTGATCTCAAATATTATTGTTTCACGGAGACTAATAAAAAATATAACCAAAAGTCGTCACCAAAACGTACGAAAAAAAAAAAGAGTCACCAGTCACCACACCATAGACGGCACACGAAAGAGACAAGTCGTCGTGGGGACTTATTTTCTGCCGCCGACAACTTCCCGGGAGCAAGCAGTGGTGGCAGTCATCTTTAATTTGCAGTTTAGCATGCAAAACAAACTACTGTTCATTGTTTACATTGCCACCAGATGGTTTGTGTGTGTGTGTGTATGTGTATGTGTATGTGAGCGCACGCATACTATACAACTCACGACGACGTTTTCCTTATTATATAATAATAACGATGACATAACGTATGAAATTGTGAAAATATTATTTTTAATACATACAGCATACATGGTGCAAAAACACACATCTCGGCAAGGAATTTACAGATCGTAAAATAATTTGATAATAATGACATAGGATGGAGGTATAGCTATGTATAGCGATGTTCAACGACTGTTGAAATAATGTGTCCGAAATAGGAATCCCCCAAGCAAGATTTGTCGACCGCGTTATGCCGAGTACATCCTGTCTTTTTTTGGGATTTTGCACATGCACATCCTAAACGCTCGAACTCGATTGTGATATAGCTCCGTCCATTTTTGAGTGAATATTATTATATTGTGTCCGATAAGATATTAACGATGGCGTTGACTTTTAAAAACAATATATGATGACTTGATAATTAAAGAGGAAAAATTCGAGAATAGTCGAAAATGACGAAGATGCATTGCGAATTAATTTTCACAGTCCAAGAGACTGAGAGGCCGAGAAGTCCAAGAAGCCCAGAGCCCCAGTATAAGTAAGTGCAAACGATTTATTAAATTTGGTAATTGAAAAAAATTTCACAATGTATATTTTGTTTTATCCATTTTGTACAGTGATTGCCATAACTGGAGGACAGCAGCAGAGCTGTGGCGTTTATCGGTATAATTGTATCCGTATTGCAGGATTTCCAATGTTTTTTTTTTTTTTTTTAGGTACTACTTTTTAGGTTCTTAAAGTACAGGTTTATGGTAGAGTATTACATCTAGTAATAGTTGATACTTGATACAATCGTAGAGAAAAACTACAGAAAAACCGAGTAAAAACAGTGAAACAGAAAATAAAAAACTTTCAACTAATAGGTATATAATTTTAAATATTTAATTAAACCACACAAACATAAATTACCATCAACAATTATTATTTTTGTTAAAATTAATAAATATTAGTCGACACTTATTGATTCAGATAATATTAACATACATAAAAATAGTTTTAATAAATTAAGTCTCCTTCGCAAAATTTTGTAATACAAACACATAAATTGTCTAACGTTCTAAAGTCTGCAACAACAATAATATTAAAACAACAATATTGGCATAAAAAAGTTCGTCACAGCCGCTGTAAAGGTAGTGACAATATGATAAAATTTCTTCTTGGGTAGTGGTGGTAGCAGTGCAGGCAGTAGCAGCTTTAGGGACAAACCAGGCAGGAAATAACGCACGTGTACGACTCGATGTCGCGTATACCAATACGGTTGCACACTACACTCGTATTTATAGAAGTTATTGTACCGGGGAAAGGGGACCGTGTCTTGAGCTGGAGACATGTGCGTTAGATTAAAACACGTTTGCACCACCAGAAGGCAGTGGTAGAGCAGAAAAAAAAAAAATTAAATAAAAACACAGAGAATTTTCTCGTTATAATATGAGAAAAATGGCGAGAGAGAAAGACCTTGGATGCGTAACTATTGGGCGAAAAATCATCGAACAAAAGATATTTTTCAAAAACGCGTTTGTAATACCATTATTACAATATTACTATGATAACAAGTGATACAAACGATGATTTCTCATCAACCCATGGACGTTTGGTGGACGTCACCGCCATCCTTCGACGTTCATGACGTATAGGAATAAGATATGTCATATCATTATTAAGCAATGATATAGTAAAAATATTACAGATATGTATCGGTGTGGCAAGAATGTGTCTCTGTCAACGAAAACGACTGACACAACGCACTGTATAGCTACGTATGTTTAAAAATAATAAAGATGCTGCGCGTCGTAGTGAGAAATGTTCGCACGGAAAAGTTTTAGGCAAACTAATCCGTTTCGTTGTATAATCTAATAATAATAAAATACTTCTGGCCGCAGACCGTTTAGGCGAATCAAGTTAAAATATTATGGTCTGTTTGGGAGAAAATACATAAATGGGTAAATAAATTATGTATATTAATACTATCAATTTAAAAAATAAAGTGATAAGTGATATACATAATTCACAATGAACTCTTGACTTTAAAGTTATAAATAGTGGCACGTGATGATAATATTCATAATTTGTAATTCATAATGTACTCTTAACTTAAAAGTTATAAATTATGGCACGAGATATCTTAAAGAACAGTCCTCCACCTCACCAAATGATTTAATTTCAGATCTGTTTGTAATTTTACTACGATATTAATTTTATAATAATTGTGTCTAACATTTGAAATTACGAATTTATCGTTAGCAACATTAACAAATCATCATGGTCAGATTTTCTTGATTGGCAAGATACACAAATTAATTTAATAATTATATTATATGGTAGGTATATATATATATATATATATAATTTTTAAGACAAACCCAAAAAATTGGATAGTTGAGCATAAACTATTCTACCCGTAACATTCCGATTTTTTTTATCTATAGGTACTTTCAAGCTACAATACAAAAACCGTTAAAACGATACCATGTACCCAAACAATAAACATGTGATATATATAGCTAGTATTTACCAAATAAACCTACTAACAAACTAGTGAAATCAATATTTGTCGTTTTGAATACGTTAAATGGATCAAATTACATTCGATACTCGTTAATTTTAGATTCTGGGTGGAGCGAATGAGCCAGTGGTTTCACAATGATGTTTATTTTCTTTTCTTATGAGTACACGTTTTCGTACAGAAATAATTGTCCAAAAATTTCGGCCAGCAACTCTTAGAATCATAATTTGTATCTAGAAGGTTCTTTAGGGAGGTCATTCATAGAAATTCTCAATAGTTTTCCCATAATTTGACAAAAACACCTTTGGAACTTTTTTTTTTTTTTGAAAGTGATCTAACTTCATGAAAATTTTTAATATTTGTATTTTTTTCTTTTCTCAGTTAATAGTGAAATATAAAACTGGTCGGGTAAAAGATAAAAAATAAATTGTAATACCCAATAATGATTTTTATAATTTTAAAGTAAAATTGTCTTGAATAAACCAAAGCTCCACTCAGAATCATTTTAATGGAAACAGAAAAAATTATTTGTGGTTTCTTAAAAATTTAACACACCCACCAAGTTCCACTCGAGAAGCAAAGGATACCCATGGTGCGAAGTATGTCATGATTTTTAAACTTTTATTTTATTAAGCTTGTAAATAAGTCATAATCAATTTAAACAACAATATCATCGATATTAAGTTGTTACACTACGACATTGTATTTCAAAATGAGATGCTTTAAAAGATGTTATGAACGAATTACAGAAATTATGACTTTTGTAAACACTTATTACGAATTGGAAACATTGCAACCTACTCTAATATTTTCTTGATCTTAGCACGTAACCTTTAGTAATTATTACCGTCGAGGAAAATAAATATTATGGTTGTTTTCATTTAATCTCGGTTTTATACGAAAAAATTATTTTTTCGGATTTATTTTCGGTATTATTGCGAGTCGTTTGGGCCGAGCGCCAATGACCATCGGCGGGGGAGGAGGACACGCGATATGGCTCTTGGCACGGTTGCTTCGGGCATATTATTCCAAGCGAGCTAGCGTGGGTGGTGGCGGCGATACAATATTTCTCTCATCTATATTTAGCAACGACACTGTACATTATTATTATTATTATTACTATTATGTCATCTGTCGTCGTCGTAGTCATTTCCTCCGAGTTCGCTCCGGAAAACGACAATAATACACACACACACCAAGTCACAGCCACGCCGCGCGCCGTGGTATACGATTTTACAATTTAGATATATATATATATATATATTACGGTGTGTTACACAAAATGACTGGGTATATCCCCTTACCTCCGGATGATCCTTAACCGGCACGAACACTTTTTCGGTAATAGTGACGGGCGCGCCGTCCGGTTCCGGCAGCACTAGCGGTTCCTTCTTCACGCCGTTCACTTCGAACAGACTGGCTCGGACTTTGGTTATTTCTGTAATGACAAAAATCACACGATTTATTAATTAAACTACAATAATTATAATGTACACGACAACAATCATCATACATAATATTACATCGACTAGGTTAACAGAAGACGATCGTTACAATCGCCCCGAACAATACATAAGCGTAAAACGGAGTGATGATTTTCTTATGTACATCTGTACATCATTATTACTCTTTTTCTGTATATTATTCGTTTGGATGATTATTGTACCTACATATTTAAATCGTGTAACTTTATTCAAACTCAAGAGGATCCCATGTTTAAAGTTATATCATCTTGTCTACTACTATTTGCTCGTCTACAAACTACCGAGTATTCTGTTTATGTACATTAATTTATATTATAATAAACAAGGCCGTAACTGAAAACAATTTCGAAGGGGGTCCAAAAAGATGAACTTTTTTTTTTTGCTCCTTGAATTTAATTATTTTATCGAGTTGTGGTCAGGTTTTTTAGATTTTTCGGGAGGGGTTCAGATCCTAATAATAACCTAATAATACTATTTTATACAAACAAAAGAATCACTATTATGTTTCCATTATCAAATATCAATGTAATACGGTTTAGACCACCACGAATAAAAATACGTCTAGATACACCTACTACTCTTCATTATCTCTGAGCACAAGGAGAGTGTAAGGAGATTTTTTTGTAGTAAGGTCTAATAATACTGACTTATCGAATTAATAACAGGACCAACAACACATTAGTAGTCCCATTAGAAAAAATATCTGATCCTTTACCAAATAAATTTACTCTAGCATCGAAATGCAACGAAAAAAAGTACATACACCGTGGTTGTTTTCGAGTAACAGTATGGGTTTGACACAAATGCGCAGAAAAAGTATAATATTTTTAGTGCATATTATTCTGAACACATGGCCAACGACGAAAACCTAACAAAGGATTGGACTAGCAGTAGAAATGTTATCGTTTGTGTTCGTTATCGAAATTGTTAATTACTATACTTTTCTTTATTGTTTCGCCATAACACAGAGAAAAAACACGAATGGAGGGGGGGGCTCTTCGTTGTTTTCGTATCTATAATGTATATCTGTAACGAGGCAACAGAACAATAAATACATAACTAATATTTATTATTAGCAAAAGTATACGCTGCTATCGCCTAAAAACGTTTTGTTCATTTTTCGTTCTGATCAATTAACACTGACAGCACATTTACGTATTGATAGTGTATTGGAAAAAAAAAACATAATATACGTTAACTCTGTCAGATCTCGTGGGGTCGTCTTAGTCGACGACGGTGATGGTGGGCGTCGTATTAATAATGTACCGAAACGACCGTGTCGGTTGTTTCCATCGGCTGCCGACCGTGACTCCAGTCGGAGAGCGCGGAAATTGTATACATATAAATCCTCTCAAAGGTCGGATAGGTTTCCCATGTACACACGCACATGACGACGATTTGGTGTGTAAGAAACGCGCAAACGGGCGTGTATACCAAATTGTTATTTTATTGCCAGTAATAATAATTATTCGGTTTCTAAGGTGTATACTTGAGAAGGAGAAGGAAATCGTCCCACACACACACACACCCACATGCTACCGGTACACCGACTACGAGAAGACATTGACGATGAAATTATGGTAAATCGAAATCGGCTATTTTTTTTTTTTTTTTTTAGCGATTATAGACCCACAGACGGTGTTTATCAGACGCGGTAAAATGTAATAAATGACGGCGGCCGCCACCAAGAACCGGACCAACACACAGGAGATTCCAAACGTACTTAAAATAATAATAATATGAAGTATAATAAAAACCGGTTACCGATACCGAGCTACACGAGAAAGGGGAGAGGGCGGACGAACGTCGCGTATCAAGGTCTTAACAACAGAACCCTTTTTTTTCATACGATTAATAAAAAAGTATATAATATGTGTGTATTATATATATGAACAAGATTTTGGGTGTTGTGTGGTGTATAAGACGAATGTATTCTACAACTATAATCTAGCCGCCTCCATGGGGGATGACCGCTAGAGGAAAACTCAGTTTTATTTTTATTCTTTTGTTCATGCAACAGCCCCATAGATATACCTAATAATTAATATTATGGAAAGCATAAACCTGCTGTTGCGCAGTAAGCCGACCAGAAATCGCTGCACCACACAGAACTGCAGCTACAGAATCGACCAAGAAACAGATTAAAAAAAAAAAAATGTGACACTACAGGTAGCATCTGCGTGGAACACTTTCAGCGTTTGAAGAACGTGAACTTTCACAATTTATCCAACGTTATAAAGAAAAAAAAAACGCGAGCACTGTAATAATATACCAACATCGAAGACATGATTTTTTAATAGCTAACGGATTATCGACCAAAATAACAATAATTATTACTGAATAGTATGAAATAAATTCAGGGTTTTCGATTTTCAAAGTGTTTCCTCAATTTTACAAGTTTATTATATAAGTGTACGGATATGAGTAATTATAGACACGATACCAGCCAACCTACGATGCACTTGTATCATAAAGATTGAACGCGACCAGTACAAAAATATTACTGTGCATTTTATGTGACATTCTGTGTTTAAAATTTTTTTATATTATGCACATGACTGCCAGAAAACAACGTAAAGAGCGTACGAGAGATTTGCTTTTTTTATGCGCTCTTCTCATTAAAATGAGATTATATTTTCGTAGCATTTACTAAATTGGACGCTCTAACAATAATATACTATAACACACAGGATGCGTCACGATATTTCCGTGCTTTGTCTTCCCGAAACGAAACCATGTGTTTGTGTTGAGTATAAGCAATGTTACCACCACGACGTTCTCTCGATAAGTGGTTAAATCGTTTATTATTTTAACATATACATTATACGTATGTATTATTATGTACACTTTGTATAAGAAGTATAATATTATGTATGCGGACGGGGAAAAATACCGAATTGTATTAAAGACTGCACAGTGGTTCTCAAGATGGCAACAAATTCGTCGTGAAGGGTCAAGTATACCAGACACTGGGAGCGAATAATTTATTTATTTACACGTACCTACCTATGCTACACATGACATAAATCCCGTTGTACAGCGAATTTCGCAGAAAACATTTCTCTCGACCGAGGTGGGGACTATTGGATTACAATCGGGTAAAACAATACACGATTCCCGCGCGACTCCGAAGTCAACAAGTGTGACATGTTCATCTATATAATATTAATATCGTTTTCACATTGTTCTTCGTCATCGCGGCGCGGTTGTGTCTCGAATTACCAATTTCATTACTCATTGACGACGCCGCCGCCGCTACCTTCTTTCCGTTAGTCAAGGCTAAAACGACGCACGCTCATGTTATTATTGTATGTTTATAATAATATGTAACACACCGTGAATAATATTATGTGCGAATTTCCGTAGAAATGTTGTAACTTTCTTCGGAAAATTTGAATTAGCGATGAGTTTTAGTGAAAGAGCTAAGCACATATTCATTTTCAACAGACCACAGCCTAAAATTAGCCCACCATTATCGAACCTTCCCCCCCCCCAAAAAAAAAGGGATGAGAAATAGTATAAACTGCAATCCTGTTTTTAATTTAAAAAGATACCTACATAATATTATTGACATAATATAATATTACAATTTACGGGGACGTATCACTTGTCCGAAAAATACAACAGATATATAAAATATCACAAAATTATGATATACTTTACTTTGCAAATAAATATATATTATTTATGGGAATAATTCTGCACGATACATAAGTATATATTTAAATAAATACGTTATCTCGATTGTAAAAAATTATAAGTTAACAACATTGACAAAGTTATACGAGACTGGAATATATTTATAATATATTATATATAATGTTATATGAGACTGGGACGATGAGCCGACAACCGATAAGTCAAGGAAAAATATGTTCAAATAAATATTTTTTTGCAAATAATATTAAATCGTATTATTTCCGAGTGAGGGTCTACTGGTATTAAACTACAATAAAGGGAGCGATAGTATACTTTTAATGTACCTAATTTTACGTACATCTTATCTTTATCAAAGAAATTACTATTTGAAATGAAAAATATCAAACAAATACCTACATGTTATTTCAATTATTATTGCATAGACTAATGTATAAAGCACGTTAAAATGAATTAGTGATGTGTGAACGGTCGCACGTCGTGAGAAAAAAGAATTAGACGGGTTATTTGTTACATACCTATTACATTTAATTTGCGGGTGGGCCTAGTTACACTAGTTGGCTCAATGTCCGTTGGTCTGCATTATCAACAATATTGTAAAACAAGTAGAAATTTTTTTAAACAAAATTTAACCACTCTTGAGATTTAGTTTTTTTAAGTTGTTTCAAATAAAACGTTGCCTCTTTTATTTTTATTTTTTTACCACGAATATTTTTTACAAAACGTTTTAAGCCAAAACTGTATGAAATTCGTAATTTTCACGTAAAATAATATTTTTTGCAATCAAAACCACATACAAGTTTAAATTTCTAATCAAGTTTAAATTGTTTTTGTCTTTTTTTGATCTTCAATATTGATTTTGCATCCTATAAAAAAATATGAGTCCTGATCCAATGTCCATCTTGGTATTTTAAAATCTCTCAACTCCTCCCTCAAATTAAATTTTTTTAAATTACCTTTTATTGATTTATTTGACAAATAACACAACAAAGCCAAACAATGTTCGGCATCAATACGATAATTCTGGCCAGAAGAAAAATAATAATTCGTATAAAATGTATATTTATTATTAAGTATTTAATTACTTATATATTTGATAATTTGCACAAAATTACAATGATTTGACCGCTAAAAGAAAATTCACACTAAAACAGTCACTGCCAACTTTTATAATGCCCTCAAATCGAGCTTAAAACTATAATTGTCACCATGAGTAGTTTTAGCACCCACAAGGGGGCGATATCGCCCACTTTGGGAAGCACTGGTATAAGAAGAGTTCTAATATTATTACGATTATTTATAAAATTTTTGTAAAAAAATAATATTCATTTTATATTTCTAAAATTTAATTGATTTTAACAAGGTTTTAATTAAACAATTTGCCTTTTTGGAAAAAAGAGAGCCTGTACAAAATTAATCGAATAATTATAACAAGAAGTAACAATGGAAGGTATGTAAGTATAAGGTACTTAATAAAGAATAAAAATAATTTTTTTTATTCACAGTAGAACAAATCTGATCAAAAACTACAACTATAACAGACAATTAAAAAATTCATAATTGTTGGTACCCGACCTCAGGTACATAATAGTTAATAACAATAGATATATCAATATAAAAATGACTAAAGCCATAAACAGTTTTAAGATTTTTCAATAATGCATCATCATAATATGATTAATACCAACCAATTAAATTTGGTGATACATGTGCTACCCTTTCACAGACTAATTTATGCCACATATTATGTATTACGATAACAATAATTGTTATATTATTAATATTTATTAATGTTGAAAAATAACGTTAATTTTCTGTCGTATATACGCGTATTTGCACATGCGGTGAAAAATTAAACAACCCCTATCATCGGGGTTGTACATTAATTGAACGGAAATTTATTGTATACGGGTGTTGACCAAAAACTTGTTATTTTTGTAACAGGGTACATTATAATGAGTGTGCGAGAGAGCCAGTTCTTTTTTTTTTCATTGTCGATACGTTGGTACTGCAGAGTCCTTTTGAAGGGGAGAAAACACACACGCAACGATCGGATATATGCAGACGCCAGATCCAAGAATAGACGCAATGCACTTGGCATCTGCTGTGACGCCATTTTGACTTTTTCAACACACTCTTTATTTATAAACGGACGACGGCCGACCCCCTTGTACTATTTTACGAGACTTGAACAATTTTTATTTTAACGAAAAATAAAACGAAACAGTTTCAATAACACGACAATAGTATCCATTTTATTGTTGGGCGAGAAAAACCATAAGCCACGTACACAAATTATTTGAGAAAGCCTTGCGGGATTTATCGTCATTCATACAAGGTGGCAGCAGGACAGCGGTCGAAGGATTTTAAGAGTATAAAAAAAATATATATATTAAACATTATGATGCTACCGCAATTACTGACAGACTATACGTACGTATAGTATACGTATAATAGCGTACAAAAACCACGAATGCAACTATTTCTAAATTAAATTATCAATTACAGAGTTTAAGTATAAAAAAACGATTTTACGATTGAGTTTTAAAAGGCGATCAACCTTGCTCCCGCCGTCCACACTGAATTCAAGGTAACAAAGAAAGAAATTGATTTCCTATCCGTACCATATGGTATTATACTTGTATTTTATGTATTTAGGCACTAAATGTGCGGCGGTAACTAGAGATAATTGACAAACTTTACGAATATCCACCCATCGAATAGAACGAAAAGCGTCTTTTAATCATGTTTGCAGAATACATAGTTTGTAAACCACGGAATTTGGAAAAACATTTTTACGCAGAAATATGGTATTTTCAATTATTTCTAACTATACTGAAAATTGTTTCGCAGATAATAGTGCAAAATATTTGGAGAGCAACAATTTGTAGTTTATGAGAGGCATGCGTGTACAATAATGTTATGTCGTACACTATTTTAAAGGCATGGCTTATCACATGGTTGTTCAACTGATTTGTAATGGACGAGTTACGTGTGTGCATAAACAATTGAACACGTAAAAAAAAAAAAAAAATCTATACCAAATAATCGGTAAAACAAGATTGAGCATAGAATATTTAAAGTAACGTTGCCACATTTAAACCGGAATTTTGAACATAAATATTTTTACATAAGTATTAACGATCTATAACAAGGCATTTTCCGAGGTATTTTCTTAGCTTATCGATAATTACCGATTATCAAACTAAAATGTCCCCACGTTGTCGATAGAAGTATATATATATATATAGATCGAGCGGAGCGAAGCGACGAGTGCCAAAACACATGCAAAATCTGTTGATAGTCTACTCAAGTATACTCGTGTCGCATTTAAAGTGTATAATTCAAATAAACGTGGAAACGTTGCTGTGTTTTTTTTAGTAATTCTTTATTGACAATTTTTTTATCCTTTTATACACCCACAATTATGTTCAATCGTGATGTAAAAATGGTGTTTTATACACAATCGTGTAATAGCCCTAATAATTAGTTTTCACAAAATGTAGTTCAGCTTTTTTATCAAACACATTTATCGCCTACTTAAAACGGCATTATGTAAATAAATTACACGGCATTACATTTAAATCTGAATTTACATTCTAATAGGGAAAACGAACAAGACCGAAATGTCTTAAAAACAAAATGTACAATACATTTTAACTAAAAACGAGTTTTTGAAATCGTGCTTGACAGACGCGCGAGTAGTTTTCAAACAGTATGACGTAATATACAAAAGACGGACTCCTTACGATATATTATTATTTATTATTATAAAATCTAATTCCGACTCATAACACTGTGGCTCATAACTTTGAACGTTGAAAAGACCTATCTCGTCAGCGATAAGATTCGCTCATGAACATAACACGTATGAATTCCGGTTTCTTGCGCAGTTTTCAATCACAAACATTAGAAAATTCCAAGCTCGGGTTCCTAACCTAACCTAACCAGTCCCTTTTTTGGCAAGTGGACGAAACCAAATTTTTACTCGTTAAAATATTTAACTCTCTCAGTTGTATATAATACGCCAGCTACAAGATCGTTGTGTATGTACATTGTACACATCATAATATTATGTACATTACCGACGGAGTAGACAAAAATCGTGACGGATAATTTGAAAGTCAATAAAAATAATAACGACATTATTTTCCAACATAAGTTAAGATAGGAGTCACAGTTTTAATTTATTTTTCATTTTTTTTTTTTTTTTTTTTTGTGTTCGCAGACCCATAATACACGATTAATATGAGAAATTCTACGAAAATACTGTATTTACTTAAAATATGATTATTAAAAATTCTAGGGGTTGTTCAAATTTCCATATTTTTAAATTTTCGTCCTCATGAAACACACACACATACACACAAGATCACATCGTCGTAATGTAGAAAATTTGTTCGTGTGTGAAATCACCGGCACCGTCAAAAGACGGACGTCTAGAAGAGTGCGTGGAAACTGGCGACACAGCAATGATGGTGACGGCGGTGGACGACGAGAACTTTCAAACCACATCCATAGATAGTAATGCAGGTCAGTGGCACTTGATTAGATGAAAAATTATATACATGCACATACAACGGACTGGGGCGATATAGAGTTGCAACACAGACACGACATTTGCAATCTTCGTATTTATTTATTTTTTTCATTCTTACATTATTATTATTATTATTATTATTATTATCATCGTCGTCACTATAAGACGTCAGACTACACAATATTCCGCATGGATGCGTGTGCTTCGAGTGACAATAATAATCAATGGCGGATAATGATAATAATAATACACGTGTTTATTCGTGAATCGGCCAAGGGCGAACGTTATGTGGCGGGAGCCGTATAACGGTGAGGGGGACAAGTGACACGTGTATATGTAGGTCGGCGCCCAAAGGGTGTGTGTACACACACGTGTTTTTATCACCTGTCCATAAAAATTGTATTCAAAAACGTTTTGGAAAAAAGAGCGCTTAGAAGTCGAGATAAAAGTACGATTTTCGAACCAAATAAGGAGGATTTTTCTTTTCACGATGCGATCAGAAAGAGTTGAAAAATTATTTATTTTTTTACACAGTGAGATACATATTGTACAGTAAAGGACACAGGTAAATATATAAGCAGGGATCAAAATGCTGTTTTTAAAAAAAATAAATAAATGAATTTGTTATCAAATCGCCTTCGATCAAATTAAAAGATATTTAATAAAGTATTAAAAGAAAAATTAGACAGAGTGATAATAATAAGATCTGTAACCATATTTTGATTTTGATACAAGAATATGCAGTAAAACTTAAGTTTAAAGTCGTGACGCGTGGGATTAAAGTGACTGAAATAAACTGGCCGTGACAATAGTTAATTCTTTTTATATTTAAGTCTTAAAGCTTAAATCTGTTTTCATAACTCTATATCATGAGGTGTATCGCCTGTCTTTTTTTTATAATTTAAAAATAAGTATTTTTTTTTCTTTATTTTATGCACACTACCTACATACATGACGACCCAACTAATGACACCCTGCCATTGGTGGTAAAAAAATGGCCAAAAATGGTACCCTGCTACAAATCCAGTGCGAATGTCGACGAATCTGCAGCTATAAAATAACCTTGTGTTAGTTTCACAAATGATGTAAAACAACGAGTGTTTCCGGAAAACGTAAAATGTCGTGTACAGTTTCGCTGAAGCCAAGGTTCGGTATTCAGTATTAGATTACAGATTGTGCATAAATTACAACAGAAAATTTTCAGGTACAAAATCAAATTTAATCAACCCAGCTTTCAAAATACATAAACAACATAAATCTTAGATATTATAATATATTATTCAGTAAATTTTACATGATACAAGCGACACGTATTGTGTGCACTGAAAATAACGACGTTTTCTAATTACTTCTTTATAATAATTATTGCGTTAGCCTCAGGAGACCTAACGATCCGTAATCTGCGGCACGTGGTCCGACTGAAATCGCCATGATCAATATTTCCTAGAATACCGGACGATAGGACTGGACAGACTGTGAATCGCGTCATAAAATAATAATTATTTTGCATTTACAATGTAAACCAAATGATAAAAAAATCACTTTTGTGGACGAAAATTACGTAACCGTTCAACAACGTATCGTCGTCGTTTATGTGTTTTAATGTATTCATATGTGTACTCTATTTAAGATTAATGTACATTCCCTGTAGCTGAAAACAAGTAAACTGCATTTAATACACACAAAAAAGGTAAAATATGGCCCTTTTATCCCCTTGAAGTCGAATCAAATTAGAAAGCTGAAATATAATTGAGTTTTGTATCTATTCATTTTGAGCTATATTAAAATGACTGCGCCAAACACAATATTCTAAAAGTAACAGGTAATTATTACGTTAAACCGTTTGAAAAGTAAAATACTTGAAAATGTGAACAAATTTATTCACAGAGTAAACTTTCTCTGAAGAGTCGATATTGTATTAATGTTCATA
>JAIPRM010001301.1:19829-39554 GCA_025469315.1 Stegophylla sp. TES_Ste_2020 | reverse complement strand
TTCAGAATCGTTTTACTGAAGAAATGATTTATCGTTTCTTTAAAATTTAATACGCCCGTCAAGAGAATACCACCCGTCGTGCGAAGTACACCCATCGTGCGAAGTATGTCCGGCTTTTTTTTATCAAATTTTGGGGTGACTTTACCAAAATTTTAAGAAAACAATAATTGAGAATTTCGAAAAATAATTACTTTCTCGGGACAAATCAGTTGAAATCGAATAATCGTTAAGTACGCGGCGTTCTAGGTGGCTTTTTCGAAACGAATCGAAATCATAATTAATTGCCAGAAAAAAAAAAAAAAAACACGTTTAATAGTATCGAAAAAATTGCGCTCGTATATAATATTATGTTATTAAATTTCGAAGAACAAAAAATAATTTATTTTCAAATTAATCGACTGTTTGAGCCGTGTGGTCGTAATTATATTAATCACGTATAGAAAATATCAATATTATTTCACTCGGAGCTGACGTATTATTTTGATGAATAATACGTGTCAGAGATAGACGAAAATATTTATAAAATATAGCAATACAGTTTTTTTTTGTTTTGTTTTGTTTTTTTTTTTGCACGTCATACTTGTACGCAACATTTTTTTTTTTTTGCATAATTTATAATGAACTTTTTTTTTGTATACGCATTTTGCATATTATTTTAACACACAACGTATTTAATTAATAATAATTTCGACACATTTTAAAACGTGTATAATAATATTTAACGAACATTTTAATATGTTTTTTAGATTCTGAACGAAGTGAATTACAATTATGTTTAGTTATTTTTCTGGAAACATTTTTTCGTATAGAAATACTTTTCACCAAAAGTTTCGATCGGTATCTCTATAGAACCGGAATCGCAGCCAAATAGTATTTAAAAAAAAAAGGAAATTTTTCCAATTTCTCAATACTTTTTCCAAAAACGGGGGGAAAAACAGTCGAAAAATTTCACGAAAAACGGCAAAATATGCAATTTCTGTAAAATTAAAAATGATTTTTTGACACAACTTCTAAAATAAAATACAGCTAAGGACTTGAAATTTTCACCAACCACTAAAAATAGTTACAAGATCATTTCATACAAATTCCGAAAATATTTGATCGATTTTGAGTTGAGTACAGCATTTTGAAAATTTCTAATTTTTTGTTAGTTTTTATGTAATAAAATTTTTTATTTGTGATATTAAGACTTGGAAATTTAATTAATGTGAAAAAAGTGTTATTACTCATATTATTGTCTATCTGGTATCTATTTTAAAATATTCATATCATTTGGATAAAAAAAAAAAAAGTGTTTTAAAGGCATTTTTGTTAAATTTTATGTAGTTTTCCCCAAATTTTGGAAAAATATTGAGATTTCGAAAAATTACCACTCAAAAGTACCATCTAGAGATAAATTTTGATTCTAAAAGATTCTGGTCATAATTTTGAACAAAACGTATATGACTATGATAAATGTGTTTACAGAAATCAAAATCAAAATAAACATCATTGTAAAAACACTAGCTTCTTCGCTCTATCCAGAATTTAAAATTATAAATTTACATATCTGAAGAATTTTAATATTTTCATAAAAAAAATCAGTGAGATATTTGTGATATGGTGTAATGTGAACCTTTCTTTACAGTATAACGTTTATATTATAGTTTAAACTGTAAAATATAAATAAACATTTTTTTTTTTTTTTTTTTTGTGACACACATAACAGTAATACGCGACACACCGGTTGAGAACCACTGCCATAAACCATTATTATTATTATTATTATTATTGTTGTTGTTGTTGTCAATATTTATATTTTAAGTGAGGCGTCTAGTTTCAAAATCAACTATAAGAAATTTTCAAAATTTTTCAGAAACAACAAAAAATGAAAATAACGAAAATACTTAGTCTATAATTTTATAATAAATATGAAATCAAAGTTTTGAATGGTACACGTCATATTGTATGTGAAAATATATTTTGTAAAAATATTATTACAAGAGTTAAATAAATTTATAGTTTTGATATGGCTGGTTTTGTTGAGAATTTAAGCATAATATGGCGATTTTTGATAGCAACAATTTAATTTTTTTTTTTCATTTATGGCTGGTTTTGAAATATTGACTTTATGAGGTAGGTGATTTTGAAACATACACTGGACAGTTTAAAAAATACAAAACGTTTTGAATTTTACGTATATACTTACCTAATAGTAAAAAATAATAGCCAAATAGAATTTTAATTTCATCAAAATTGAAAAAAAATTAAAAAATAAACATCGTTAGATGGCTGGTTTTGATACTCACCACAATATTTTATGTCCTCATTTTTATATCGATTAAAAGCCTTGTTTGATGTTCAATATTTTTACCAACTATTTAATGTACAGTGTGAATATTTGGAAAATTAAAAAAAAAAAAATCTATTTTGAAAAAAAATATCTTTTAGCTAGTTTTGAAACTAGACGCCTCAAGTGTAATGTACATAATAATAATAATAATAATAATATTAATAAATATATTATGATGACGTTTATTGAATAGGGAAAATACGAGAGAGACCTAACCTACAATAATAATAATAATAATAATAATTGTAATAAGACCCACTGCAGTCGTCTCACTTAAAGTACTTACGGAAACCCGTTGCGAGAGTATTCAATTTCTCGCGTTTCGTTTTTAATAGAAAAACTATACGACGACGACGACGTTTCGGTATAATATTAGAACGATGCCAGTCACGCGCTAGTTTCTTCATTGCGGGGTGTGGGTGGGGTGGTGGTGGAGAGGTTAACAACGCATTCTTCTCACTGACGTGTCGCGCGCGCACGAAACGAGAAATTATTTAACGGGAAAGTAACACATTTCAAACGAGCGTACACGCGACAGTGTAAATTCGTGACACATTTAAAGCGTCTCTGGGATTATAGGACCTCACCGGGTAGAACGTCTCTCTTCGAAGTTTTCAAACGAATACATTATGCATCACGAGCTCCGGGAGACATACAGCGGGGACGCGTCGCGTGTACACAAGCCTTTTCGACGACGTATTTTATATTATACGAGAGTTTATAATTCGGAGGTTCACAAACTTTTCACGGTACGACTCACTTTTGGGAATCTTTTCGATATTTTTTGTGACCCACAACAATATAATCAGACACCCCTCCCTGTTTCCCCATTTTCCCCCGTCGAACGATGAAAAAACTGGCGTCAATCGTTTCCGCCAAATGTATTTCTACCTATATTATTTAAACGCAGTTTGTACACCCCTGAATTATCTAATCTGAATATATCTGAATTGATTTAATTGAATTAATGTAACGTTTTTTACCGATCTAAAATATAATACAGAGTTTAAGAACCATTTAGAGCAGCCATACTCAACGTGCGGCCCGCCAAGCCTTTTTGTGTGGCCCCAAAATATTTCTCCAATTATTCGGCATAAAAAATATAAAATTTCATAAATATTATAAGAAAAATATTCTGATTATAGATTTGAGATCACTAGCTATGTGCTGTGCACGCTAATACAAGAAGAACAATTTAATTTAAAATGGTATTTTGAGTAACTAAACTGAAAACATATATTTGCGAATATTTTGCTAATATTCAAAGGTGAAATATGCAAAAAAATGCGTACAGATATTAGATCACTAAAATTATTTCCTTCATGACATTGATCATGCAGTAACTAAAAACGTGATTTCACTGAAATAGTAACAAAAATCCCACTAATTAAACATTTTAATTATAATAACTGTAAAATATAATTACTATTGTTCATTATAACTAACGTATTTCTAATTTTTAGTATTCACCCCTCCCCCCTTCACCTTACATCTTTGCTTCAACTTGTGGCCCGTGTAATGGAACAAATTTTTCAATGTGACCCAAGTAAATAAAAGGTTGAGTATGGCTGATTTAGAGTAATCCAGGGACCACCACGAGGAAGTGATTCTCATTGACCCCTAAAAATGTAATGTTGTGTTCAATATATTATTATATACACGTAGTCAAATATTTTGAAATGATAAAATTTGATGAATATTTTGATAGAATTCTTTTTTTGAGCTCTATTATGTTTGTTATTTTTTTTTTTTTTTGTTATTTTAAATAATTCTGGCTTATTTTCATTTTTCCTTTTTAAATGCCATTAGTGTTATAGGTAGTTTTATTTTTGTTGTCTTCCATTACATTTGAAATCTTTTCAAAGCGTTCCTTAGCATCAACATCTTACATGTTTTTCAATACTTAAATTACAAATGTTTATTTTAATATGTATACTTCGTTTTGAACATATTTTAAAGTTAAAATTTTTAAAAAAAATGTATTTTGAATTTTGAATGTGATTTTTAGAATTGTTCGTTAATATGTGCGTGACTCGTCAGGTATTATCGGCATTAGGTCTTTATCAAAACATTCAGAAACTCCTTGAGGGTCTAAAAAAGTTTATACTGAATACATTGATAACACAGTTATAGATAAACTAAAGGTTCTTAAACTATATTTAAATAATATAGGTAGAAAAATTATATTTGGCGGAAACGAAAAACGAACCTTTGTCGATTAGTGGAAACGAAAATCAAGTATTTTGGCGGAAACGATGACCGCCCGAAAAAACTGACTGAAAATTTAATCGCAACCCTCGGTTTGGGAACCTCCTCCGGTTTGATTCATATAAAGAATACGTAGTACGGAATTTGAAGGCATTCGCTTTTAATATTTTCATTTTGCTATAAAACGAAGGTATTTCAGCGATGAAATCGATACTTTATACTACTCAAGATAAAATGCACCACAATCTATTTTGTTTTTTTTTTTTCTTTTGCATTATAATTCTTTTCGGTGTATTTTGAGTAGTTTTTTTTTTTGCTTTTAAGTTAAATTTTTTCAAAATATATTCTAAACAAACGCGTTTCAAAGGCTAATATTATATTTACTTGTATAATATATGTGTTCTAAGCTCATGGATGGCTCAATAGATTTTAGAATTTTTTGCGATTTTTATACTTTAATGCTTTTTGCGGTATTTTGGGTACGTTTTTGCTTTTGTGTGTGTGTGTGTGTGTGTGTGTGTGTGTGTGTGTGTGTGTGTGTGTGTGGACGAGACTTGAGGAGTATCGGATTTATGTCAAAGTTAAGCTCACCCAAAAAGGCTCGACTCTGATCTACTGTAAACTTGCCTAACGAAACTTTTGGATAAGTTTTACAAAACAAAAAAAAAATAAATAAATAAAAATAAACATCATTATAAAACCTCTAAAACCTCTAAAACTTCACCGCTTCTCTCGTGATACCCAATTTTTTTTCTGAACAAAATGTGTTTAAACGATTCAAAATAAAAATATGTTATTTAAATTAAATAATTAAAATGTTTACTAATAGAAAATGTTTTATTGCAATGTATTGACATTGAAACATATACAATCTTTTTGAGAAAAATCCATTAAAAAAAAAGAATAAGTAAAATTAAAATAAATATCATTGTAAAAAAATATTTAAAAAATTTGTCAAATTATTAAAAATCGACGTTATAAAATAATAATTATAAGTGTCTACATGCACAATAATTATAATGTTTTTTTTATAAAAATCATTTCAAGTAAGCAAGAAAAATTGCGAAATAAAATTCAGTTCAATTTTATTTATTCATTTTACGTCCTATTTAGCTACTATTTACAGGTTTCAATTTATTTTATTTTCAAAATCGTTGATGACGTAATGATGACACCTAACTCGATTTTGAGTAAAAAACAGATTTTGGTATTAAAAGATTTGCGGAAATTTTATATAATCACGTGTATTTGTATATAAAGTTTATTTTAAGTGATATTTTTGTTTTTTTTTTTTACAATATTATCAAGTTATTCTAGTTTATTTGCATATATGGCTTTCACTTATAACACGCTTAATGTATTAACAACATGTTTGTCAACAAAAAATACATTATACAAAAAATGAATTATTAAATCAAATAGATTATAAAATTATAACAACATTGTACTAATATTAATATCATTATTCAGAGTACCTTAAAATATTAATTATTGTCAAATCGGTCAATGCAGATCGTTGATATAAACTTGATACAAACTCGTTTCAAGCTATTCAAAATATTCATTTGTTACAATACTTGGCAGTTACAAGTATGAACTTTTTCTCGTGAAATTTTAATTTTGAATTATTTCAAACTCGAAACTTTCACCCCTCTTGAAATATTACATTGAAATATCGGAAAATAATTCTTTAAATTTGTAGTATTTTTAGATTGTGAACGAAATGAAAAAGCTAGTGTTTTTACATTGATAATTTTTTTTTTTTTGTACAACTTTTCGTATGGAAATACTTGTTCAAAAGTTTCGATCAGTAACTTTATGAAATCGGATTTGCCTCTAGATGGTATTTTAAAGAGGTCATTTATGAATTTCTCAATTCTTCAATTTTTTTTTTTTTTTTTTTGGAAAAAATTACCCAAAATTTGACAAAAACGACTCGGAAACCATTATTTTTTGATCCGAACTATATAAAAATTTAAACATAGATAGAAAATCATATAAGAAAGATTTTGGCGCAATCATCGATTTTTTTAAATTCAATACACCCGTCAAGAAAATCCCACCCGTCGTGCAAAGAACACCCATCGTGCGAAGTATGACCACCTATTTTTTTAGTTCACGGAGCCCAGGGTCCAACTACAGAAATACGATAACACGCCGATTACGTTCATTTAAACGACTAAAATTTGTAACAAATGATAATTTATTTGAAAACACGAAATAAGCTACAACGTTCTAGTCATGATCTACTCGTATTTGTCTCGTGCGTAAAAATGAATAAGATTAAATTATAAAACATCACGTACTTGAGTATTTCTAATTATTTTACACTTTTGTGTTGCACGGGGAGGACCTGGTCCACGGAGAGAGAGAGCGAGATTTTTATTTAATTTTTACGTTTTAGTCGTAGACTTGTTCAAGTAATTCAAGTGGGTATTTTGTATTTTTTAAGGTATCTCACAAACACACACACACACACACACACACACACACACACACACACACACGAATAATTTGTTTTAAGGTTAACACTTCAATGGTAAGGGTAAATATTGATTTATTTTATAATTAGGTAGTAGTATTACGTAGGAAGACAAGTGTGTAATCCCAATTGAGTTTCATGAAATTACTAATATGGAAAAATTCGTTGTTTCAGTATCATGTTATTTATTACGAGAAATATGGTTTTTACAAGTTTTATTTTAATGTTATTTACTATTAATTACGTCCAATTTGTTGAACAATTTACGAGAAGAATCCAAATGATCAAACATTTAATTCAACTTATTTATTTTTTTTTTTGAGTAAAGAAAGTATTACTTACGTGTAGAATATTATATATTTTGTATAATATTGAGTTTATATATAATGAAACATAGGTTTCATATGTGTTATATTTTTCACGCATTTTTATAAGCTGTCACTCGAATCAAAAAGGTAATATTGTATTTTAACTTCATAAAACGTATACCATGTCTTATACCTATAACATAAACGGATTTTAATACAAAATTAATAGAAAATATAAATTCGATAATAATAATAATAATAATAATAAAAATGATAATAATAAATTTAATTAAATATTAAGTAATTATATTGTTTTGAACTTTTGAAACGAATGAATTGGGTTTTATCGAGGTTAAAAACATACAAAGAAATAAATCAGACCAATCGTGTTAGATAATCGTATTTTTATAGAACTCACTTTGTTTTGGTAAAAATACTTAAAAAAAAAAAAAAAAAAAACATGAAACGATCACACGCGAAAAATTACAATAATATTATAAATTATACGATGGTGTTTGATTAGAAAAATATAATTTATCTTTACCGGAAACGTGGAGTGTTGAATCTGATCCGCGTCGAGAATTGTGTAATCCAGGTAACAAGTAGTTATAGTATAATATTATATTGATATCATTTTGCGACATTGATCGGTCTGACCTTGGACTTACAGTGGCCTCTTTTAGACAAAAATACACGCGAGTTTGTATGTATAACTAATTTATGTTAATTGTCTTTAGACGGGCATTGTATATGCATATATATATATATAATATATATATTCACCGGCCTCCGATGATGAAATGCGTTCAGATGAGAAAATAAAGGCCGACCGTTACGGGAAATGATAAGGAAACAGGTAGCACACGGCAAAGGTGAGAAGGAGAAAAACTGATGTTATTATCTGCAGTTTTAATAGTCAAGTGTTCAGAGTTCATAACGTTAGCGTAGGTAATTCAGTAACGCATCAGTCCTCCTCCGTTCCGGCGACCACCGGCAAAACGACTCGTACAGGTTAGTACGAACAAATATTATTACGTTATTTTTTTTCTATCTAAATAATTTTATTCACACATAGTTAAGCTATAGATTAATGCGCTCACGTTTTGAATTCGTTTGATATTTACGTATATGATCATCATAATATGACAATAGCGTGAATTTTATGTTAAAATATTTTTGAATTTAACACGTTTTGCATGCCACCGAATCGAATTAGTCGGTGGTCGAGTAATAAGAGTGAACACACTCCAGGCACTCTGGTCGTTGATGACATAACATGCTGTTTTTAAACTTTTATTGGCTCCGAACGCTATAGTTAAATTCAATATAGTTTTTGAGTTTTGTACAGCATTTAAGATTTTGACATAATCGAATCATGCATAATTGTACACTTTTTTTCGTTTAAGTGTTCTAATTGATTGAGCACATAATATTTCATTGTTGGGTTTTTTAACGAATATTCACGAAAGCGACATTTTCCTATTAAATCCTCAAGAATTTTCAAAGATTAATTACAGTTGAAAATCAGCTATGCAATTAAGTCGTTTTCTTTTTGATGCGTTGTTTCCATGTAAAACAATTTAGTAGCTACAAGAAGTAATTGAACATGTTTTAATAATTAGATAAGAACTATATGGCTCGAAAGCTCATGCATTTTGCTTGTTTTGACTGAATCAAGTTATCAATAAAGTTGTTAGATCAGATACAAATTTAAATTACATCTATACAAATCCAAATTCAAAATTTTATTTCGCATAAAACTGCAGGTTTTTGGTTTTTCACTGCATATTAGAGTCATATATATACTCATATTTTAAATAATTGACAGTATAAATTACTTTTAAAAGGCCTCTTGACTTCAAAAATAAAACGAAAAACTTATTTATAGTTGTCTTGAACCATACATTATCATTCTTTTTAAACAAATCTTTACCCGTATGTGTTTGACTGTGTAATTTTGATTAAATTCAACCTTACGCCTATTGTAACTAGTGTTAACAGGCAGGTTACGATTGAAATTTCTGAAACAAATATCAGAAATAATATCGGGAGAAGAAAATATATCAAGATTATGATCATTCATGTGATGGTTTAATATATTTTAAATTTACAGCAATTTCACTGACGTGAGCAGAGCTTTCCGGTGTCCAAAACTATGTTAGCCTACTATAGGCGCTCGTTTACATATGAAAATTTATCGAAATGTATTATTTGTTTGAAATAAAAATTATACAAACATTTGAAGTGCATATATCAGTGTTTTTAAACGTATAAGTACATGCATATTTCGGCAGTTTTTAGTGCATTAACTTTTTAGCATTAAATCAATAGCTATTTGATATTTACAATTATATCATAAACATATTTTGTTAAAATTATATAATTTGGATAAAATTCAAAATTTTTATTTTTTTGTTGTCGGTTGCTTAAATAATAGATTTGAGCTAAATACTTCTTTTAGATACTCCAATTTAAATGATCCATTTTTAGTTTAATCGAAAAAATAATTTAACTGTAAAAATGTATGTCATGCTTAACAATATAATATTGGATTTATTATTTATTAGACAATATCTACAAAACTTTTGTATTTTATATTGAACGTGTGATTTCTGATTTATGTGTACATCAGGGTCTTACTATCTTATTGTTTTTGATTGATTGACCTAACCATTTCACTATGTTTTTACTAACGTTAAAATATAAGAGTTAAAAAAAAAAAAAAAATGATATTATTATTCAAATTTAACTTGTAACTAATATTGATATAAATAAATCGAAAAATCTAACAGCCGCGTAATTGATATGTTTATGTGTGTACATTGTAAAGAAATTATAATTTATTGATTGACGCAGATAGCACAGAATTCTATTTTTTTAAAACGCTTTATAATTAATTATTTTTACATATTATAAAACTACGTTATTTGTATTATCGTAGTTAAATATCAAGTAATTTATTAAAGGTTTTATCGATTTGCGTAGGTTTTAATTAAATTTCATTGCTTTTTTGAATATACTTCCTAGTCATTGTTTTATAATTAATAGTATCAAATAGGTATTAAACACATTTGTCTTTACAGTCAAACGTTATTAAATATAAAATTACTTAATTAAAAATACAACTTTTGTAAAATACTAATAGTTTATTTGGACATTATGTATTTATTTATTATTTTGGATTTATGTACCAGAGTTTAATTTTTATATTAAATATTTTTTTCAATTAAACCAAAACAGAATAGTTACATAAGATAAAAATCGAAACTTTTATACTTGAAATACTATTTTTACTTATAAACTAGTACATACTATTAAATATATGATGATAAATTACATACAAATTGTTGTTGTTAATGTTTAATTTGACATAAATTTGATATGATTTTTTGGATTAATTGCTTTTTTATAAAATCAGATTATAAGTTAATGTCATTTTTAGTTTTTAGTTAATAAACTAAGGAAGACATATATATTTATAATGTTATGTTATTATAAATTAACTTTTTAAATTATCTTTAAAAATCTCTTCTATAAGAATAATGACAAGTGATAACACATTAAAAGGTTTCTTTATATTCAAATTAAATTACTAAAATGCATATAATTATGTAATTAACTCGGACATTAACTGTATAAAACGAGGTAGATCCCATTGTAATGTAATTTTAGAATTAATTATAATTGGATTTCGTCTAACACAAAAAATGCCATTGAATAATATAATTAATGTTGCAGTGAGCATGTCATTGGTTTTGTAAATTAGATCTTTTAGAGGCATAAAACTGACGTTAACTATATTTAATCCACCGTAGTGATATTATGTAGGGAGGCACTGATTAAAAATTATTTTGTTCAGTTTCTGCGAAAGAAAAATAATTGAATGAAATCCTGTCTAAACATATTTTGTTAAGGAACATAATTATCCTGGGCAAGGGTTTATACAAGGAGGGATTTGGGGGGGGGGATCATAAATGAACATAAGAATTTTATTTACATTGTGTCTATTCGTATGGGACAACCGTAGATCTTTAAATATTTTCGTAAAACGCAAACCGATTGAATTGATATTTTTTATATTTTGTATAGATCATCATGATTTTGGGACGTCAACATCGTAAACTGGCAGTCATGTCGAATAGCATTAGGATTTGTAGGTGTCTGAAATTGAACGCGTCCACTATTCGCCAGTGCGGAGCTCGAAGATCGTACAGTCAACTATCAGTAAGCATATATCTATCGACTGCCGCACCACGAATTTCATTTATAATTTAAAAATTAAAACGGTTTTTTCTTCCAATTTCAGAGCGTGCAACTCGACTTGAAGCGTGCACTACTGTCGGCTGATTCAAAATCGATTAACGGCGTTTCGTTTGCGGATAGGTCGCAGTTGAAATACGCGCGGCGGATGGTGGTGAAACTGGGCAGTGCTGTTATCACGAGAGAAGATGAACACGGCATCGCTCTCGGTCGATTAGCGTCGATTGTCGAACAAGTGCGTACACCAGATTAAAATATTTAGTTTGTGTATGATAAAAGGGTAGATCTGCCATACAATTACAATTCATCGAAATTGTAATCCAAACATTGGTCGGTCAGTTTTCTTCACATTATTTGATTTATTTTCAGAATCATTGTAATAAATCGATAGTATAATTTAATAAAGAGTCAAAATTTTAGGCTCTAATAAGAAAAAACTGTAAAATGTGCAAGTAAATGGAAAATTAAGTCAGGGATTTAGATTTCTTACATCATGAATAGAATTTATATTTAACACTGCTATTTTTGTAATAAGTTTTTGTAATTTAAGTTAAGAGTTTTCGAAAGAAAGATATTAAGGAAAATCTTCGGTCCAAAGAGAAATAACGATGGAGAGTATGAGGTGAGAGGCGATGGGGAATTGGATGGTCTATACAAGGAACCTACCATTGTTGGGTCCTTAATGAACACGAGGATAAGTTGAGTGGGACATGTGTGGAGGTAAGAGGGAATGATTGGATCAATAACCAAATGGAAACCCGACACTAAGAGGCCTCGAGACAAAGATTGGTGCATAGAGTACAAGAAGACTTGAAACTCCTGAACGTAAGAAACGCAGAAGAATGTGCAAATGATAGAGAAGAATGGAAACAATATGTTGTTGCGGCAATAGGCTTTAAAGAACTGTAAAAGCCCAGAAAAGAAAAAAAAGAAAAGATTTTTGTGATTTCGTTTAAAAAAAATAAAAGTATAAGGAAATGCTAGAAGTCCCTAAGCCTAACTATTTTTTTTTATATAGTCATAAATAAATGTGGAGTGGAGTTCATTGTTATACGACTTTATGTATAATATTCTATTTGCTATAATGATTTATTTTCTCGTACTAAATAGGTGGCTGAGTGTCATCTGGAAGGTCGTGAGTGTATCATGGTCACCAGTGGAGCAGTGGCGTTTGGAAAACAAAAATTGACCCATGAACGGCTAATGTCGTTGAGCATGCGAGAGACCCTCTCGTCGAACGAAACCACTAGGAAAGACGTCCGAACTCAGCTGGAGCCTAGAGCGGCCGCGGCCGTGGGTCAGTCTGGCCTCATGTCTTTGTACGATGCCATGTTTTCGCAATACGGCGTTAAGATTGCTCAGGTACTGGTCACTAAACCCGATTTTTACAACGACGAGACGCGACAAAACCTGGTCAGTACGCTATCAGAACTAATTACTATGAATATCGTACCGATCATCAATACAAACGATGCTGTGACACCACCGCCACAGGACGACGAGCTAATAAAATCTAAAGGAAAGAAGGTCAGTTAAACAATTGCACATAAGTTGATGCGCATTCACATTAAAAGTTTAAAGTTATTACTTAGTATGTAAATATTATTTTGACATGCATGTGTAATGACATCAAATTTCTAATGATACTTTAATTAATTATGCAACTCTCGTGGATAGAAATATAGATTATTTTATTTAACAGTGTAATTGATCTATTAAAAATGTATAGCAATAAAGAATAAAATATTTCTATGAAATAATGTTTCATTAATGGATTTAGGTGATTAGTATCAAGGACAATGACAGTTTGGCTGCAATGTTAGCTGCTGAAGTCAGAGCAGATTTACTCGTGTTGATGTCGGACGTGGATGGAATCTATACGCTGCCACCGAAAGAAGAAGGAGCCAAAATGATTTGGACTTATAACAGTGAGATGGCGGACATAATACGATTTGGCAAAAAGTCGACTGTTGGTACAGGGGGCATGGATTCCAAGGTGAGCCGAGTTCGCTTAAATCACATAAACAACATTAAATAACAATACAGACTAATTACAATAAAATTGTGCGAGGTTTATTACTTGCAGATTGGTTTAATTGGTTCCGTATATTTGTAATCTAGATAAAAAAAACCGTAGACATACGATATATGTTTTTTAACTAACTAGAAAATGGACCTTTGGCCTGAATGTAAACGTGTAATAGTCTATTTGTAAATATAATGAGTCATATAAATTATTGTTTTAGGTACAATCGGCCACGTGGGCATTAAACAAAGGAGTGTCCGTTGTTATTTGTAACGGAATGCAAGAAAAAGCTATCAAGTCTATTGTAGCTGGTAGAAAAATTGGTACCTTTTTCACCAATGCACCAACCGTCGGTTCCGCTCCAGTCGAAACACTAGCTGAAAATGGCAAGTGCTTTAGAATTATCTACTAGATGTTTAAATACAAATATTAACTATGTATATTAATTAATTGACTGATAAACGAAATTGAAACGTATGCAAATAATTAATTATTTTATCTACCAACAAGTTGAACTTAAATAACCCGTTACGTTTGTTATTTTTGATAATACGCGGGAGTGTGCAAGTGCATAATAATATTTGAAACCCACTTTGTGTAGTGCAAAAAGATTTTAAAAAAAATAATCATAAATCAATTTATTAAATAAAAACCACCAGAATAATTATTGTACTAACACAATTATTAATTAAAATTATTATATTTTATAAGTAACATTAAATTTTATCTAATTATTGAGCCGTTTTTATTGAGAAAATAGTTCAGTATTCTTAATTAACTAGCAAACATGATCATTTGATAAGTCAGAATATTACATAATAATAATTAATATAGTTTGATGAACATATCAATTTGTATGTCCATCAACTTTAACTTGAGCATTTTCTCAGTAACTAACAAAGTAACATAATAGTTTGTCAGTTTTATATTACACAGTAACTATACTAAAAAGTAACACTTTCATGTATTATCGTTATATTATTTGTTTTAATTTAATTACTTAAATCAAATTACATATTAAATTGATTTTATAAAAAATCAAACGTCTCACCATGAGTAATTTTCGCTCCTCGGGTGGGACACTTTTGGTAGATGTGTTGAATTTTAAATAAATGATAAATCATTTCTTAAATCAAACGATTCTGAGTGGAGCTTCAGTTAGTATTTAACAAAATAATAATTGTCCGTTTTTTTTTTTTTTACTGAGTCAAATAAATAAAGGAAAGTCGGTTATTCTTTGCACCATGGATATTCTTTGCTCCTCGGGTTAGATACTCTTGGTGAGTGTGTAGAATTTTAAAGAAAAGATAAATAATTTTTTCAATAAGACGATTCTAAACGAAGAAAGTTCATAATATAAAGAACAAAAAAAATCGTAATTTTCAACACACCCACCAAGAGGATCTGACTCGAAGAGCGAAGAATATCCGTGGTGCGAAGTATGTCTATCCGATTTTCTTGTTTATACTATGTTTTACTTTACTTCACTTTTTTTTTTATCTAATATACATAAGAAAAAAAAGGGTTAGAAAAATGTCTAAATTTTTCTTTTAAATTTTCAAAATTTTCTTGCGCCAAAATGTTTCTCATATAATTGTTTATCTATATTTAAATTTTCATAAAATTCATTTTTATAAAGATCAATATATTATGGTTTTTAAGTCTTTTTTGTCAAATTTTGGGTAGTCTCCACCCCTACCTCTCAAAAAACAAAAAAAAACTTAAGAACTGAGAAATTAAAAAAATTACCTCTTTAAAGTACCAAACAGAGACATATCCTGTTTCAAAATGTTGCTGATCGAGACTTTTGGAAAGGTATTTTTATATAAAAAAGTGCTTACAGAAAAATTAATAAAAAAATGAACATGATTGTAAAAACATTAGCTTCTTCACTTTGTTCAAAATCTAAAAGGTCTGTCGATATTATGAAAGTTTAGTTTGCACTATATTTTAACGATTTTACTGAAATTCGAGGTAATTTTCCTTGTTGTTGTTAATGACCCCTTTTAAGTTTCATTTAGAGCTAATTTATGATTTACAAAGTTGCTCGATGAAACTTTTGAATACGCTTAATTACATGAAAAATAATACAGCAAAAAAAAATGTATGTCACTCTAAAACCACTAGCTTGTCGCTCCATTATGAATCTAAATTAAAATAAAATTTGCAAAATACTCCTCTTATTATATTGACCTCATGTAATTTATAAAAAATTTGGGGGTTTTTAGTGAATTTAGGGAACTAAAATAAGCACCCAGTATAGGTAATTTATATTGATTTCTTTCGCCGATTACCAAATTGTAATGATTTCATATTTAAAAGTTTGATATGTAAGTTTAATTCAAATACGTACATAATTTATCAATTAATATAATTATTCAACAAATGAAGCTTTTTTCAAAGTTTGTAAAAATATTTCAATTGTTGTTTCAATCCGAATTTGTATTTTACGAATCTTCTTTTGACTATGTGACATAATTTTGAGCATTAAATATATTTAATACTGTGCAGAGTATTAAATATATTTAATATTAAATGCAGTGTGCACAATATTATAAAGGCCTCTGAGTACTCGGATCAATTGGGATTTTTAAATTTATTGAGAATGAATTTTTTCGATTCTAAGTTGTCAATGCATTGAATATCACAGTCTCTAAACTAATATGAATATAGGAAAAAATCAATTTTTTCCCTTATACAACTGACACACATAGTTTTAGACTAATGTGCGACTGTACTGTATTGTATCTGTCTTTGATGTATCTACTCGGTTTAAACTGACGTTTCGGATTCGTATTGTATGTTCCGTTTATGGAGTAAGTAGTCAGCACAATCTAGCTGAATCTACAAAATAGACAAAATAATTAAATATACTCTGTCAGTGGCGTAACAAAATGGGAAAGGGCCGGCACCAAGGCAGTAACTAAATTAGGCCTCTAAATTCTAACTATAGAAAAAACCATATATTTTTTCATTTCAATTATTTTATGGAACTATTTTTGAAAATTTGCCAAGAGCTCTGAGGGCCCCGGATCTAAAACGTCCGCATATGGTTATAATTGTAATCCAAAAAAAAAAACCTCAATCGACATATAGTGTATAGTTTATATTATATTATTATTTCACCTCCACTACACATTTTGAAATTTAAATGTAAAATGACCGTTTCAACAGCACGTCACGGGAGTCGCGTCCTGCAAAAGTTACCAGCTGAAGATCGGGCTAGTGCGATTTACACATTGGCCGAACTGTTGATCAGCAAACAGGCGTCTATTCTGGACGCTAACGAAAGGGACGTAGCGCAGGCTGTCAAGGAAGGGACAGCAGCACCTTTGGTCAGTCGATTGTCGTTGACACCGGCTAAACTCAAGAGCTTGGCCACAGGTAAAATTGGACTGTAGTACAGTAAATTAAATTAATAACTCAATGCTAATTGGTTAATAATTATTTTGGTCCGATGTTGCAGGTCTTAAACAAATCGCCGAGACCAGTCACACGAATGTCGGTAGAGTGTTGAAGAGGACAAGGGTGGCCGAAGGTTTGGACTTGGCGCAAATCACTGTTCCAATTGGTGTGCTTCTCGTAATCTTCGAATCTCGACCCGATTGCTTGCCACAGGTACATTTTTCGTCACGCAATCGCTCTTAAAATAGTTATTAATATTCGTCTAACAAATCGAAAACAACAATATCATACGCGAAAAGCATTCCACTGAAAGTTTTCAATTAGTTTATATCAGTGTTTCCCAAAGTGGGCGATATCGCTCCTTTGGTGCATTGAGGTTACAAGCTCGATTGAGGGGCATTATAAAAGTCGGCAGTGATTGTTTCAATATGAATATTTTTCATTCTGCAGTCACATAATCGTAACGTACGATTTATTAAATATGTGGGCAATATTTAATTAGTCATTACATACTTATAAATAGCTGTCATACTTAATAATAAATACACATTTTATATGATTTATTACTTTTTATCTGACCAAAATTATCGTATTGATTCTGATAGCTTTATTTGACTTTAAAAATATATGGATTAAAAAAAGGTACATAATTAAAAAAAAAATTAATTCAAGGGGGGCGGTGAGATATTTTAAACATTAAAAGGGGTGTTGCGTAAAAAAAGTTTGGGAAATACTGGTTTATATTATAATCAATTAATTAATTAAATTCGTATTAGTCGCTGCCAGTTTTATAAAATACGCACTGTGTGAAACTATGTAGCAAATTTCGCTATCACTTTAAATTCGAAAAAAAACTATACATGTATTAATATTTAATTTCTTACTACAGCACATTTTGTTTTCGTATTTTTTTATGAAACATAAATTTAAAGAACATAACTCAGAAGGCACATTATAAATCTTATATAATATATTGAGTTTTACTGAGAATTTGAAATCTGTTTATGATTCTTGAATGAAACTTTAGGTATAATATACGAGTATTGTATTATGATCACGAATATATTTATGATTTTTTATTTTATCTTGATTCTATGAATGTGCTTAGGGATTTTAAACGTAATTCCATACAGTTTGTGGATTAATTTAATACAATGTAATCTTAAATGAGAATTATGATATAAAAACTTACAATAAAACGATTACATTTTATAAAAATTAATTAAGTTGATGAGAATTTTCAAACATTTTTGTAAAATTTTGATTTAGAGAGGATCAAGTGCTCTATAGGGTTTACATTCAATTGGGTCTTAAGTCACCGTAAAACTGCAATGTTACTGACATTGGAAATTAGATTTTTATTTAAGAATTTTTTCAATTCATTTAGATATTTTACAATTAGACATTATCAATACATTACATAAAATATTATATATTTTCGTTAAACTAAGAAGTTTATTCGACTATTATAATATTGTTTAACAATGCGTCCGTCACGGTGGCCTTCATACGAAATGAGACGACAGAATATGAGCGAAAAATATTAATTAATATACAATGATCCCAGTACAAAAAAAAAAAAAAAAAAGAAAAACGAACAATAATATCGGTCTGTATTTCAATTGAAAATTAATTTTTATTTTATTCAAATCCATGTTATAAACATATTTAATTCGTAAACGTATACGCCCGGCTTTTAGTAGTTATTCGTTTGTTCGAATTTATTAAAAATATCGTCACCTTTTATTTTTTTTCTTCACACAATATACGTTTTAAACGTACACACACACACACACACACACACACACACACACACACACACACACACACATACACTATAATACGTGTAATGTACAGTGGTCAAAGTGGGGTGTGATACGGGGGGATGCAATCCCTCTACTTCTTTTCATCAGTGTTTTCCATCCCTCCACTTATTTTGAGTAAAATTATTCATCCCTCTTGGATTTTGAAAAACTAATCGATTTTTACTATAAACACAGTGACGTTACAACATATTTCTTTAAAAAATATCTTTGAATATTTTTTTTTTCTCCAAAGAAAATAAAATAAGTACTTTATCGGAATAATTGAATTAAAAAATCATTAAAGCAAATCTATAAAGCATTTTCTATATAAATGGTGGAAAGACAGTTGAAGGATTTTAAAAATATTTAGATTGTAAATTAAACGGATTATATCAAAAGAATCCGGCTTTGAATAATTTTGTTCTAAGATTATTTTTAACTAAGAGAAACTTGAACATGCTTTCACGACGCTCTCAATACAATTTAATATCAATGTCTCAAACGATCTGTATAAAAATAAATATGTTGGTCTATCTTAAAGTAAATCCAAAGCAAATTTTATTTTATTTTGTGTTATTCTCATTAATTGTATAATTGATAATAGAGATAATTCATAAGTTTGTTTACTTTTTTATTTTATCAGTTAGGTTAGCATAAACAAAAAGATTTAAAATAATTTGGTCAGTAACCTTGTGTTGAGCATGTCATTTTTTTAACGATTTAAAAAGAGTCTTATTTTTAGACTATATTTTTCATTGTGTTTTTTTCTTTTTGGAGATTATTAAATTAGAATTATATTATAGAAATTGAGTGTCTTAAATAGATT
The DNA here is from genome assembly GCA_025469315.1 of Stegophylla sp. TES_Ste_2020. Taxonomy (NCBI): domain Eukaryota; kingdom Metazoa; phylum Arthropoda; class Insecta; order Hemiptera; family Aphididae; genus Stegophylla; species Stegophylla sp. TES_Ste_2020. The sequence continues at coordinate 19,902 of JAIPRM010001301.1, read as the reverse complement.
ACTAACCTAACCTAAATTTTTAAAAGCTTCCATTTTTTTTTTTTTTTTTTATATAAAACACAACATTTAAGAA